>MU225579.1:1764740-1779911 GCA_018584345.1 Thuja plicata | reverse complement strand
TGCCATCATCTCTCTTAATGGTCTTTGTAAGGGCATCATAATGATTTGCCAAGTCCAAAAATAGGTCAACATCTAGGAACACATCAGGCACTAATAACCTACCCAGACCAGATGTCCAAGGGTTTGAAATAAGGATAGGCTTATCTTAATTTTTATAAAAGTATGTAAAAAGAGAATAACCTGTTGTGCCTGGGGTTGCAGCATCTCTGATATTCATGAAGTCATCTTTAAACACACCTGCATCAATCTTCCTATTCTGTGTTGAACCTGATAGTAGCTGGAGAAATTCATCTGAATAGCTAGGTTTTCCTTTCTGCTCCTCTCCACTGCCTCCACTTGTAGAAGCAACGCTCACAGCTCTACTCATCTTTGTAACAGCTTGAAATTCTTTGCTTGAATAGATATTGAAACAAATCTATTCTTCAATATCAGTTATCTATCCTGAACACAATTCTCTGCAACTTTAGAAATTTCTGATCACCTTTGAAATACTGCAACTGCTCTGAATATCACACTTCACTGAAAAATAAGCAACCTAGCTCTGAAAACTTGAAAGCACGGTGAACAAGAATGAATGCACAATCATTTGTTTATAGCCATTTTGATTCAGAGTACATAGCTCATAATTTGGAAACATCAATTCTGCCATTAAGTTACCATGCCGTGAGCTTTCAAAAACCTAGCCGTAGTTGCACGAAGTTGATAGGAAATCAAATTTCAAATTATGAATCTTTGGCGCAATCATCAAATGTTTAAGACAGCTGACATGGAATCTTCTGATTCGTCCTCTATCATACATCTCAACTACCTTTTGTGCATAGTAATCAAAATTCAAGTATTTGATTGGCCGCCGGGTGATCCGTTTTGTCATGTTATCCACTTGGCGCCGCATTTTAGATCTCAAGATCTGGCGACCTCGCGACTGCAGGAAGTCTCTTTGTCGCGAGCACTTTTCCTTAACCATGGTTTAATCTCTAGACCTGGCGACAAACCATTTATCATTAACCTTTATAGTTATCTCCTTGGTTGCACAGTCGGGGCACTTAGCATTCCATTTTCATATTTTGCGCGAATGAGCGATTACATATAATCTCAACTCGGTCTCCTAATCGCGAGCTACTTTTTTACTATCATGATTTTCTTGCGACTTTGTGAAGCCTTTTATTAATTCCTTTGTCCCTGGGTCATAGAGAAATAGCTCACCTTTCACCAGACATCGCGACTGCACGAGCTACATCCTTAAGTCATTGTACTCGCCGAGTCGCACACAAAACCCATCTCAGCACAAACAGCTCGCGAGTGCACAATTTACCTTTACCTCCATCTCGTCGCACAGTCGGGAGATAACTATAATTTCACCTCAGCACATAGCACATGCCTTTTCTCTATTTACAGCGACTTTGCGACATACCCTAATCATCAAGTTGGGAGGACTTTTTCCGTGGGGTACTTTTATCTCCAGACATCACGACCACCGTCAGATCCTTTAATTCTTTCATCAAACAGTTGTCGTGTAATCGCCATATATTTTTACATACCCTTAAGTCATCTGGAGACTCTATGACTAAAGGAAAAAATACCTTAGTCTCTTAATCGCTTGATTCATTTCCTCCTTCTGGCGACCTCCCGACAACCACTTACCTTACGACAGATGTCATATGTTCTTTTGTCCACTTAATACACACTGGAAAGCTGAATTATCGCCCCTGTTCTAGCGACTTCTTGACTGAGGGAAATCACTAACATCAAACAGTTAGTCGCGTAGTCTAGACTTTTATCCCTTAACGGCCATTTGATCTCGAGACCACGTGACTAAAGAAATACTTAACTATTTTTCATGACCTGATCTAGCGATCATGCGACATGAAGTGAATCGCGAAGTCTGATAACATTGCTTTGACTTTTTGACTTCTCTTGCGATCACCCGACTGAGCAGTGGGTCCCATCTTTATAAAGCTTATAACACAGATATCCCGTGACTACCCGACTAATAAGATATTGCTAAGTCTTGAGAAGCTGAAGGAATATTCCATTTTGTAAGGAGACTACGCGACACAAGGCAAAAGCGAAGTTGGGAAAGCATTTAGCATATTCATTCTGGGTAACACGATCAGGCGACCTAACTTAAAGCACATGTCTTAAGTGACTGAAAAAAGGTAACGATAAAACATAAGACATGACCAAGGGTTTCAAATGCTTCGTTTAACACTTGGTTGCTTTAGAGTTTTTCAGGGTTTTAGCAATTTTGCCAAGGTTTAAGTATGAAAACCTGAAATTTTCAGAGGGTAGGACAAGGAACAAGGCAAAGCAGTAAAAATAGGAAATACAACCAACACAACCTGAGAAGCTACCAAATACCAACACATTGTCGATTCTATCAAGCAAGAAATCCATAAATGAGAACTTTTTGAGAAAGTGATTTACAACAACAAGGTTGCTCATTTCATGGGAAAATATCATCTAAACTCCACTTTTGTTGGATTTGAACAATATGACTAGTCAGTTTACCACAACAAACACAAGTTCCTCATCTTCTTAGGCTCATTTAGCTTGCATTTTAGGACCTCCCTTAGGTTTCCATCTTTAGGAACACATCACACACTCATCCTAGCATGATCTTGCATTAATCAAATCAATCCTAATCAACCTAGCATCATCCTAATCATCATCCAAAGCATCCTTGATCATACCCCTCACTTAGGTATTGCATACCCTTTTGAGTTTCTAAAACCTACATCCTAATCAAACCCCATCCATTGAAGGTCCTTAAACTGAGCATTGTTTTGGGATAATCCTTTTTGTCTTTTGCAACCTAATCACCTTGATCAAAAGGTTGGTTTGCATTAACAAAGAATCTCGTCTGCTGAAGACCACAAGTCTATCTTAGGTAGATAATCACATCCACTTGATCCTACATTGGGAAAAGCAACCCTTGATCCTTGAGTCATCCTTAATCCATATAAGCACATCCATCATCTTAAGTACATCCTAATCCTAGTATCATCATCCTTAGTTTCCTAGGTACATCCTTGCATACATCTTGCATCTCATATTCCTTTAGCATAATCATTTAATGCCACCTATCACATGAGCCTTTAAGAAGAGGAAGAGAATGGATCCTAATCTTGCCACTAGCTCATCTAATCCTACGAATGAGAACACCAACACCATGGTCACTTATGCACCTCAGCCCAATGATCAAGTTGAACAAAGCTAGGTAGACACTAATGAAACTCCCACTCTAAGTGCTGTGAAAACTTTTATCAATCATCTAGCGCTTGTCCACATGGTAAACACCATGAGTGGGCAAAATAGTGACTAGGTACTCTTGGACATCCAACAACAAGGACTTCAACTTCCACCTTGGATTATACCCACACTTGTTACACGACATATGGCACCTCCAGGAGAACGTCCTTATCCCACTAGAAATGAAGTTTTTGATCCAGTACAATGAGCCCTACAAGTAGGAACTCTTCTTGTGCAAGTCATTCATCCCTCCATTCCACCTTCCATCATACATACAACATCTACATCTACCTCGGGAGCCCCACCCCTTGATGTCAGATCAGCACCACAAACAATATCCCCCATCACTATGCAAACAACTTTGCAAGCCACACTTGCTCCTCCTTCACAATAAATCCCAACATTCATTGTGAACTTTCCACCACCACCACCAGTTGGCACACAACAAACCACCATTCCATCCATTCCTACTCAATCCATTCAAAGTTCTACAATCAGTTCACAACATCAAACCACCCAAGTATCCATGCCTATTCCACCTTTCTTCACCATAGGCATGCCACCAACGAACGCCTATAACCAACCCTTATTTTTGCAAGGGTCCACTTTTCCCACTCCACCAGCAACACAACCACAACGAATGCCAATAGTTCCACCTCAAACATTGTTCAACCCAAATCCCTCCACATTGCAACCATCCACAAATCCCTTCATCGTACCCCAAATTCCCATCCAACCTATCCAACAGCAACCTATCCAACAGGAACAATAGCAACCTATCCAACAGCAACAAAAATAACCTATCCAACAGCAACAACAACAACCTATCCAACAATAACCTATCCAACAATAGAAAACCACCAACCCATTCACATCCCAAGCACAACAATAGCCAATCAACCCCTTCGCAGTTGCACAGCCTACTTTTCAAAATACACAGCAGCCGCAACCACAAATGCATGGGGCAAATCCCTTCCTGGCACAACCAATGCAATAGTTTGCTAGTCCTTTTATCCAACCCATGCAACAACAGCAAACTCATTCCACTAGTTACATAGCCATGCCATCTTCTATTGCAGCACAAACAATTCCCCCTCCACAACAAGTTCTCATTGGAGGCATTCTGCCACAAAGCACGTATGTGGGTGCGCAACAAACTCACCCCGCCTATCCAATGCTGCAACAAATACAAGCATATTTCCAATAGTTGCAGCAATCTTATCAGATGCCAACACCTCCTCCATTGCAGTATTCCACTCAACCCCAGTTTCCACCACAGCAACCCATATACAGTGACCAAAAACCACCCTACCAAATACCACAATATCCCCCATAGAATCCTCCATATTCGCCATTCGATCCATATTAGGCACAAGGGAATCCTACAATTATGATCAACAATCCTCCCCCGCAAATCAATCCTAAATGGGAGGAAATGAAGAATTCTCTCAAAGAGTTAAAAGCTGGGACAGAAGCCAAAACATTCAAGTTCAAAGAATTATATCCATATCTGTTTGACCGATCCATCACTGTTGTACCCTTCCCCAAATACTTTGAGACCCCAAAATTTGATAAATATCGGGGGAAGGGTGATCTTGTGAGTCACGTAAAATAATTCTACATGGCATGCCAAGAAGTGGCCTACAATGATAAATTTCTCATGAGACTATTTCCCAAAAGCTTGGGAGGCACTTCCCTTGAGTGGTTTTACAAAATCCCTTATGGCACAGTCTCTACTTTCGCAGAGTTATCCGAAAATTTTGTGGCCCAATATGCGCATAACGTTGAAAATGAACTCTAACTCCTTAACCTATGCAATTCCAAACAAAAGGGAGGAGAGAGCCTGGCCGATTATCTTCAATGCTGGCAAGGGCTTACCACAAGGTTGTCTTACCAACCCCTGGAACAACATCTTATCAATAATTTCATTAACAACCTTCATCCTAATATTTCTTATCAAATGGGCATGAATTGTATACAAACTTATCACGATATCAAGATCAAAGGTATGGACCTTGAATGAGGCCTCCTAGAGGAAGGTATGATTAAACACTACAAAGAATCCCAGCCTGATAAACATAACAATGACCAATCATGATACTAGAACAAGAAAAAGAATGTGGTCACAGATGGAGCCACTGACACCAAACATGTTCAGGTTGTGGTAGCTAGTCCTAATGTGCAAACTTAGACTTATCAACAAACACCAGTAATGTATCCACAACCTCCTCCCATGTATTAGCAACTCTCTCTCACGTATCCTCAACCTCAGTATCAGCAAAACATGTGCCCTCAAGGTGCGCTCATATACCCTCCTCTAGGGACATCCCATCAACACAACTATCAAGGTCCTATGAATCATACAAATGCTATCTCAGTCCCTCATGGACAAAAAATACCTCGCACTTCAAATGTTCCACAACACATGTTTACCCCTCTGGGTGAACCTATAGATGTCATCTTCCACAAGCTGGTCCAAGAAAACCAAGTCATATATCCTAAAACATAGCCATTTGATGACTCAACTCCTAAGCCTGCTTGGTACAAAGACAATGAGTATTGTGAATACCACCATGTTAAGGGACATACCACTCTCAAATGCATGAAACTGAAACACTATATCCAAGATCTCATTGACTACAAGGAGATCAAAGTGGATTTTCCTACTCAATCATCGCCAAATGCAGACCTTAAAATTTATCAGAATTCATTCCCTAAACACACTTCCAATACAGGTCTAGGAAATCCTACTCATTCCTCTAATCAAGGAAAAGGAAAACAAGAAAAAAGCACCGATCAAAAAGATTATACCAATGCTTATATCAATTATGATAATCTCATCGGCTGCATATCCCAAGTTCAGTCCTCTGTCAATGTCATTCGTGTCAATGGTGTCAATAATCAATGCACAATCACTACTTGCAGAGGAAGGATAATAGTTGCAGGTGCAGGTCCCGCCCCATTGACTAGGACCCAATATAACATTTAGGAACACCTAGGGAATACTCCAGCCCAAATTTCCATTTTGGATCTTCTCTGTACATCACCCACTTATCAGGAGATCCTCAATAAAGCCTTGCAAGAATCTCATATTCCCAGTGACATTAACCTCATTGATTTCCAAAGCCTTGTCAGACACCTATCTACATCCTGTGGGGTCTCCTTTAGACCAACATACATCCCCTTTGATGAAACCAATCACAATCTCCCACTCCGTATCACTGTCATGGTTAAACATTTTGCCATCAAATGGGTCATGATAGATAATGGATCAACCCTAAATCTGTGTACTCTAAAACTCATAAAATAGTTGGGCTACACTGAGGTTGATATCACAAATGATGTCATCACCATAAAAGCATATGACAACTTGGAGCGTACTTCTGAAGGCACCATTATCTTACCCATTCAAGTGGGCCCGATTATCCAAGAAACATTATGTCATGTTGTTGATCTTGACCTTCCCTACAACATCCTCCTCGGATGCCCATGGATTCATTCTATGCAAGCTGTCCCATCCACCTACCATCAGTGCATCAAATTCCCATACAAAGGAACTAAGATCACCATCCACATAGATCCCAATCCCTTCACATATTGCAATGTGTTGGAGACATCCTTTCCACATTCCACTCATTGCCCTGGGATTGATATTGACTCCTCTGTCGCCAGCTCATCTCAAACCCATTCAGATCCAGAGACAATCCTCTCCTCCACCTTGTCCATAGTCAAGATCAACAACAAAGGACATGGTGAGTACACTTTATTTGATGCTTTCATAGTTGGAGCACTGCTAGTTGATCCTCATACTCAAGGCCGCCGGCCTAATTTATGCAAAATAGAATAAGAAACAACTAGGATACTACAATTTGGTCCTACCACTTTTATATCGCAAGGTATTTCAATTGGCCAAGAAATGGAACCAAACATCAATCAATGGATATACAAGGATCCATCACCCCAAGACACAAGTCGGCTCAATTACTTCAAGAACAAGTACCCCACAACACACAAACTAGTGACAAAAAAATGGAATTATCAAGGAGGTAGGCTTGGTCATGAAGAGCAAGGGATGAATGATCCCATTATACCTACTTGACTAGAAAATCACTTGAGCCTTGGTATGGGCTCTGACACGACTGGGGGCACCAACAAGTTCATCAATTATTCCTCTTGTCAACCCCTGGGCAAAATCGCTGACATCAAAGATATCCTAGAAGAGAAAATTGTGAAAGCTTATGACAATGTTTTTGATGATGAAACCTTCCTAGGAAATGCTATCCTACAACAACTATCCATCCTCTTCATTGACCTCCCTCTCCACCATCCTGAACTCATAGACTGGGACCAACCAAGTGTCGTACACGTTGACGAGTTCCAGAGCGAGGATGCACTTCTAAGCTTTATAGGAGTAATCGAGCAAAGTAGTGACCGAGGGCAACATTCAGCATATGTCTACAAAATGGACCCAAAGGCATACTTTGGGGAAGAGAACTTTAGCCACAAAAATGGTATAGAAAATCAAAATAAAAAAGAGAAAAATCAATCTTCTAGTGAAAACCCCTCTAGGGCGCTATTTGATCACAAAAAAGTAAAAATAAAGGGCATATCCCCTGGTGAAAACCTCTTTGAGGCACTAGAGGATGATGATTCTCCTCTTCCTCTTATCCAAGATTATAGGCCTGAACAGTCATCAATTCTCATTGAAGAAACAAAACTTGTTAACCTGGGTACCAAGGAAAATCCTGCCATCACATATATAGCAGCATCTTTGTCTGAAGAAGAAGAAAGTGATCTTATCACTTTGTTAAAAGAATCCATCAACAATTTTGCATGGTCTTACTCTCACATGTCAGGGTTAGATCCCAACTTGGTGGTTCACCATCTAGCAGTGGACCCAAACATCAAACCCGTCAAGCAAAAGCTCAGAAAGATGCACCCTAAAGTGGCACTACTTGTTAAAGCGGAGCTAGAACAATTGCTCCATGCCAAGATCATCTGCCCCATTGACTACTCTGACTGGATTTCTAATATGGTGCCCATCACTAAGCTTAATAAATTAATAAGGATATGTATAGATTTCAGAGATCTTAATAAGGCATGTCCTAAGGATGATTTCCCTTTGCCAAACATATACATGATTGTAGATCTCACAGCAGGACATGAGATGTTGTCACTCATGGATGGCTTTTTTGGATATAATCAGATCTGCATTGCAGAAGAAGATCAGCATAAGACAACATTCAAAACCCCCTGGGGCACCTTCTACTATAACATGATGCCTTTTGGCTTAAAGAACGTAGGGGCAACCTATCAGAGAGCAATGATTGTCATTTTTCATGACATGATCCACAAGATCCTTGAGGACTATGTGGATGACATCTTGGCGAAATCAGTAAAAAGTGAAGACCACCTGGATGTTCTGGAATGTGTCTTTGATATAATTGGACACTACTTCTTAATGCTCAATCCTAAGAAATGTGTCTTTGGAGTCACATCAGGGAAACTCCTAGGGTTCATTGTATCCAGACGAGGCATTGAAATTGACCCAAAGAAAGTAAAGGCTATCATGGAGATGCCTCCACCAAAAACACTCTGATAGATGTGCAGCCTCCAAGAAAAACTACAATTTGTGCACCACTTCATCTCTCAACTAGCAGATAAGTGCCAACCATTCACTCATCTCTTGCACAAAGATAAGACATTCAAATGGGATCCTCAGTGTCAGAAAAGTTTTGACAAAATCAAAGAATACTTGGCCAATCCACCTATCTTGGTACTGCCTATACCTGGTCGCCCACTCATCTTATACATTTCTACTACTACTACCACAACACTAGGGGCATTCCTTTCTCAATTGAACGATGAAGGCAAATAAAGGTCCATATATATCAGTCAAACTTTGGTGGGTTATGAGCTCAACTATTCTCCTATGGAAAAATCATGTCTGGCAGTGGTCTTCACCACTCAAAAACTTCTCCACTACATGCTTAGACACACAAAAAATCTCATTTCAAAGGGGATCCTATCAAGTATCTACTTTCCAAGACTACACTTATGGGATGAATGGCAAAATGGGTTATGCTGCTAATTGAATTTGATATCCAGTATGTTGACAGAAAAGCCATTAAAGGGTAGGTCATTGCTGATCAACTAGCCAAAGCACCATTGGTAGATGCATATCCTCTGATCACAGAATTTCCAGATGAGCACTTTTACATGGTAGAAGAACAACCAACATGGCAACTCTACTTTGATGGGTACTACACAGCTTGTAGCGCAGGGGCAAGAATACTTTTTGTCACACCTCAAGGTGACTATATTCCCATGTCATTCAAATAGGGATTTTCTTGCACAAACAACATTGCAGAATATGAAGTGCTAATTGCAAGACTCCACGTGGCCATAGAATGGAACATCACAGATATCAAGGTCTTTGGCGATTCCCAACTCATCATCAAACAAGTCCTAGATGAGTATCAAACCAAAGATGATAAGTTGACACCATATAAGCAAATGGTTGGCAAGATGAAAGAACATTTCCTCTACTTGTAGATAATAGAGGTACCATGCCTATAGAATAAAGCTACTGATGCAATGGCCACAATTGGCTCCCTTCTTGAGAATCCTCATGAATCTACACAATACAAATTCTTAGTTGAGCAACTACACACTCCCGCCTATGAGAATGATGAATCAAATCATGCATGTATCTTGGTTGGTCCCCAGTCCCTGTGGTACCATGACATCCAAGCTTACCTACAAAATGGTATCATATCTCCCCATCTCACTGCAAACCAATGCCAAAATTTTATTTGAAGAGCATCCTGTTACACCCTCATAGCCAATACCCTATATTGTCAAGGCTATCACAATGTGCTCTCCAGATGTTTAGATGATAATGAAGCTGCCCAGGCTTTACAAGAGGTACATGCTAGAATCTGCGGTGCCCACACAAGTGGCATGGTCCTAGCCAAGCAACTTCTACGTACATGGTACTACTGGCCTACAATGGAACATGACTCTTGTGAGTTCATAAAAAAGTGCCTACCTTGTCAACAACATGCTAATCTGATCCATGCTCCTACTTAGGACCTCAGACCTATTGTGCCTCCTTGGCCCTTCTCTTATTAGGGTTTTGACCTCGTTGGTAAGATTAATCCCCTCTCCTCTAAAGGCCACAAGTACATAATCATAGCTATGGAGTACTTTACAAAGTGGGTCAAATTAATTCTGCTCACACTCACTACTGGTGTCCAGATATCCAAATTCATCCTCTACCACATTGTCTGCCACTTTGGCATACCCTCCACCATCTTCACAGATCATGATACACCATTTGAAAATCAACACGTCAGTGATCTCTATGCTCGCCTCCATATCCATCACTATTTCTCTAGTCCATATTTCTCACAGGGTAATGGCCAAGCTGAGGCAACTAATAAAACCATCCTCAAAATCCTCAAGAAAGTTGTCAATGATACTGGTCGTGACTGGCATCTCCAGATCAATCCTGCCCTCTGGGCATACCACACTTCCTACTATTCTCCTACTGGCACTACACCCTATTCCCTAGTCTACATTGTTGAAGCAGTCTTACCAATTGAGGTTGAACTACCCTCCCTCCGAGTATCACTAAGAGGCCTGATTAATGATGAAGATTACCGGGTAGCATGACTCACGCAACTAGATCTCCTAGATGAAAAGTGCCAGCGAGCTTATGATCACTTGATTGTTTACCAGAATAGACTCAAGAGGAACTATAACAAGAAGGTCCACCCATGTCAATTCCAGGTAGGGGACCTTGTGCTAAAAGAAAATCAGAAAGTGGGTACTGATCATGAAAAGAAAGGCAAGTTTGAAGTCACCTGGCAAGGCCCATATGTTATCACTGCATGCTTCAGTTCTGGGGCATATCAACTCTCCACCCCAGAAGGAGAACTTTTAAATGATCCTATCAATATCATTCATCTCAAGCGCTTCTATGCCTGACGACTGGTTGTTTATTCCATTTTTCTGAGAAAATCCATAAAAAGTATAAAAAGTCCTGAAAAAAAGCACAAAAATAGAGAAAGAGATCAGCTCTAAACAATACCAGAAAATTTTACCTATGGAAACTGAAGGCACAGTCTATGGAAGAACCCAGAGCACTTGAAAGCACTGCAAAATAGTCCTAAAAAAAAAAAAATCTCTAAAAAGCTGAAAAATGAAGCTAAAAAAATGGTTGTCCCAGTGAAAACCTGGTAAATATGCACTGAGGCCATATCAAAAAAAATAAAATCAAAAAGATCCAAAGAAATTAAAAAGAAAAATAAAGAGAAAAACTTTCGTCCAATGGTGAAAACTTGGCAATCAGGCACCTTGGACAAGTATGGGTGATGCAAACCTGGAAACAGGCATTACACATAATGGACTGTTCCATTATCTATCAAAATCTTATTTCCTTCCATCATCAGCCACAATCTCCACATTCCCTATGTTCCCTGAGTGTTCGCATATTGTACGTACTAGTCTGCAATGATCTACCTATCTCGTATCCTGAGCTTTTGATACACATAATCTTGTATATTGTTGTTCATATGTCAGTCCTATATTTTTCTTATGTCTTGAGTTGCTCCTTATCATACATTTGTTCTATAGTTTGCAGATAGTGCACATTTGATCAATCAACTTGGTAAGTCCCATCTTTCTGGCAATGAGTCCTGAGGATGTATCCTTCCTCTCATCAACTTAGATCTAGATTATCATCTTTGGGGTTCTCATGGGATGTATCTCTCCTCCTGAACTAATCAATCAGCACACGCACCTATCATGCACACCAAGACAAGTAACATGATCCAATCAAAACTCGGTAGAAACCTTCTACATGATCACTATAACTAATCACTTGTAATTAATCCACTCGGTTTGGTCCTTGTACATTCGTGATGCATCCCATCTTCCCACCATCATGCTAACATCCTAAGTTGTCATCCTGCTAACATTCCCTGCCTGATCTTTCATAGTCCACCCATCTGGTTTATCCGTTGATTGTGACACACAGCAAAAATAAAAATAAAAGTAAAAAAAATTTGAGATTCAAATGTCACAACTTGTTCAACCTCAAACAACTCATCATCTGAGCTCTTTAGTCGCACTTTGTATTCCTTCACTATAGATGCTTTTGGGTATTGAAAGCAAGAAAATTGATGTAGAGAACAACCGAAAGAAAATCCAAGAACAAGAGAACGATGATCTGCCACTCATAGTATCATTAGTAAATATCATTTAAGGTGTCTTGCATTCATTATCAATTCATTATTAAGATCATTTCATCATCTTGCATTGTTAGATTCATTTTAGGACCATTTCATTATCTTGCATTCTTAAGATTTAGGTCTATTTCATTATTTTGCATCATTAATCCATCTTGTATTGTTAGATTCATTTTAGGTTCATTATATTGTCTTGCATTGTTAAATTCATTTTTAAGATCATTTAAGGCATCTTGCATTTTAAGATCATTTAAGGCATCTTGCATTAATCATACATTTCAGGTCCATTTCATTTGCATTTGCATCATTTTAGGTTCATTATCTTGCATTCATCCATTTTTCTTATCTAACATCATTACATCATTTTAGGTTCATTATCTTGCATTCATCCATTTTTATCATCTCACATATTTACAACATTTAGATTCATATACCATTTGCATAATTCATTTTAGTCTTGCATTGTTAAAACATCATTCATCTATGCATATTCATAAAACATCAGCATATATATTGCATACATCATAAAAACACATCACATCCTGCATCCACACACATTAGTATTAACCCCCTGAGGCCCTCTTAGAGCCCCCGTTTCTACCAAAAATTTTCCCACCCGTCTTCGCCCCTCTCATGTATATTTTTGTATATATTGTCCTATTGTATAAGCCACAATGCACATAAAATCCCAAAAATATTTACAAAATTGCAAAAATCCAAAAAAAATTCAAAAAATCCCAAAAATTCCCACAAAATCAATTATTCTAAAAAATCCTGCAATAAACAATTCATTCTTTCTGCATTGTTCCAGACTTTTAGTTTTCAGCAACGTTTCGACTCCTGCGACTGCGACACAGTTTTTCACCAAATCACTTTTGCGACCGACATTCCTTGCTCTCCATCTTGTTCATAGCTTTTTCCAGTCAATATCTTTCCATCAAATCAAAATGAATCAATCCTTGCCCGTGAGGATGCATCCTTTCGACATCAGTGTATCAAATCCTTCATCACATCAATCCTATTCATGGCAAGAACTTTGGACCAAATGACTGCTTGGTCATAAGGCCTTCTTTACTGATTTTATCTTTTTGTGTCAGTTCAAACCTACTCACCACTACCTCGATCTGCTATATCTTGGTGCGTGGTGATGGGTCGCTACTAATACATGTGTCTTTTGCAGTGTGCTTCTGTTTGAGTGTCTAGTCCACACAAAGGGATCTTGTCATCTGTGTTTTCTAACACCTGACGCATACCTCCTCTTGCAATATCAAAATTGGATGTACTCTCCATAATTTTCACACAAATGGATCCCAATGCTCATTTAGCTGCATTTATTTTTATTTGCATTTACATTCTGAGCTGCATTGTTAATTGCATTTTAGAAGGCTTCTATTTATTCCCTCCCTTCTTTTTCGAGAAAATCCCACAACTTTGTCTTTGTTATGTTCTTTTCTCGAGGGGGCACAACCCTGTATCAATCAAAGAATACACCATTGTTAGCTTCTAATAATGAAGTCAATAATCAGTCTAAGAATTATTTAGTTATACCAATGGCAACTTCTGTTAGTGAAGATAATAATCATTCAAAGAGTACAACCCTGTACCGTAGTCGCTTCAACATGAATTCTAGGAACCCTCTTCCTCTAGGGCAACTCATTTTCTTTTCTTTGATGAAATGTCACTTGTGATGCCATGTCAAAGAGGGGCAAAATGTAGATGTCCAAAAATATTAATATTAATATTAATATTGTTTTCCCTCTTATTCCTCTAACTATTTACTTCAATCAATTAAATAGTTTCATTTGTCAATAGTTTAAATACTATTCCAATGTATTTTACTTAAATACATTTTGTCTCATGAAATTCCCTTTTTAATAAATTTATATTTATTAAAATCCTCCATTTTCCTAATTCTTCTAAACCATGATTTATTCAAATTTGGTTTGAATAATACCCTAAAACCCTAGCTAGGAACCTACTAATCCTACCCTAAAGCCTACCCTATTCCTACCCTACTCCCATCACCTCATTTCCTAAGTATACTTACCCACCTAACTGCCCTTTAACCATGCTTAATGGGTGATTCCTAACCTTTTTAAGGATAATGGAATGCTCACCCACATGGGGAAATTCTCTCCAAAATGGCCACCCATTCCTCTTTAATTCTCTCTTACAACTTTGTCTCCTCCTTTGAAATATTGAGCTACTCAATATTAATGCCAATTTTGACTCAAAATTGACCATCTTTTCAAAGCCATGTGTCTCGTATGTGGCTCTTATGTGGATGCCACTTCATCCAAGCCTCTTCCTCTCTCCAAAAACTCTATAAATAGAGGCCTTCTCCTCTCATATTTTCATCTCTCAATTTGCATTGTTATCATGTTAGAATTGTCTTCGAGTTTTTATAGTTGTTTTCATGCTAATATTCTTAGATGCTAGTTTCATGTTTTCAATTTCTTAAATCATCTTACAAATCACATGCTAGGATTTTAATTGGTGAATGAATCATAGTTTCTACATTAGCATATGCATTTCATTTTCATTTTCATTTTCATAAGCTTAGATTATCATCTTGCAAGAAGATTTGAGACTAGTTCCTCATACTAGCTCTTGAATCTTTCTTATTGATCTCATACTCTTGCATATTTGCATTGGGATACATAGTACT
>MU225579.1:1750405-1764690 GCA_018584345.1 Thuja plicata | reverse complement strand
CTTGAATCTTTCTTATTGATCTCATACTCTTGCATATTTGCATTGGGATACATAGTACTTTTGTGTGTTTGAGAGAGCACATCCACATCTAATTTAAATAAGAAAATCAAAATGAGTAGAATAGTGTGCTTTGTTTACTCATTTTTAGCTTAATCTGAGGTTATTTGGTATCCTTGTTGCTTGCTTGATCTCTTGCATGCTTTCTTGATATAATTTATGTGCTAACCCACTAAAATTTGCATGTTTGAGCTTACTCCCAATAGGTTGAAGGATTCCATATACACAACCAACAAAGTGGAAGTAGAGATAGATGATCAAAGAGCCAAATTTGAATATTTTTCTCTTGTCATGCTTTACAACTCTAATGTTGTCAATCAGCTGTGCGCACAATATTTCACATAGATTGTACTATGTATTATCCTTCACCATTTTTATTACTACTAGGACAGTTGTTGCAGATACACTATTTAGTATGCTTGCGTGTTGGAACTTATAACCTAGGATGATAGTAACTAATTTGATGTCATCTGCCTCAATGGGATCAATAGTCATTCTGCACCTGTCACTTCTGGATAAGCATAATTGTTCCACCTACTTCTTAACATCTTTACCAGTGGGAAGAACTGGTCCAGTCTTAGGAAGTCTAGTCATTTCATAAATTTGTTCTATAGTTATGTAGACAGGAACTTCACCAATCCAATAAAGGTCATCATGTATCCTGCTTAGTAGGAGTTTAACCCATTCTGGCTCATAAAAATCATGCACATTAGAATACTCAAAGATAGGGTTATTAGTGAGATGCACATATTCATCCTTGAATGAATAGTCTAGCTTCATCACTGAAGCCATAAGAGTTTCTATGTTGTTATCTCCAACTTTTTCCTTCTTGTAATATATATATGCATGAATGTCTTCTACATGTACAACTCCTAGCGGAGTCTTAAAAAATTCCCCTTCTACATCATCTAGAATAGACTTGAATGGATGCATCTTAAAGACAAACCTTTTCTTTTCTACAATGTCAAAGACTACATGGGTTTCCATACTCACTTGTTGATCAATTAAATAGGGTTCCACCACAATTCTGAAATGACACAAATTCTAGGGTTCCATTCCAACTTTGATCCATTCACTTATAAACAAATTTTTTATCCTTCAGTGCTTCAATACTGAATGCTCCCATGCTCTTCAAATTTTATGATCTCAAATGCAAATGTGAAGATAATTGATTGTTTATGGACTTATATAAAGGTTACTACATTTAATGCTTTCTACCGTACATGGTTTTCATTGAGATTTTCAAACTTAGTTCTTGTTGAAGTACTCGTTATGTGTACATGCATACTTCCTCAATTTGTTATCACAGACATAAATCAATAGGCTCATACTCAGAGGTGAGTATACCAGCCGTGTAGGGGTTTAGAGCTAGAATAGCTCCCCCTAAGACCATGACGGTCATCTAATCAAAAGTAGAAGGTGTGTCCACTGTGGATGTATCTACTACCTTCTTCTCATCATTATCCTTCTTTACTTCAACCTATATTTTATCTAAATCAGCTTTAGCTTGTACAAACTTAAATTCTCCTAATTCTTCAAATAGAGACTTTTTAGGATTCTCTTTTCTTTTTGTTCTTGACCTGCAAAACTTTGAGATGTGTCCAGATTTTCCACATGAGTGACAGGTGATAAGAGGTTTGATGTTATTATTCATCATGCTACACTACTTAGCTGTGTGTCCATTATAATTACATATTTGACATGTAAAGTTCTACAAGTTTCTTTGAGGTTGATTTCTCTGATTGTATTGAGTCTGACTCCTTTGGTTCTATTGTGACTTATTTCTTTGATTTGTCTCGCAATGAATATCCATGTGACCAAACTTATTATAGGAGTAAAAATAACCATTAAAAGGTCTTACTTATTTGCAATCTATTGCCAAGTATCCATGCTTGTTACAATCATAAAAAGTTTTGTTAACTTTCTTGAGTTCATCTTTAGGTGGTTCAGTTTTAGCCTCTACAATATTCTCAGTTTTCTTTGCTTTAGTGGATGTCTCTTGTGATTTCTTTCTTTCTTGCATTGAATTGATTTCAATTTGAGCTACACTATATCCCATACCAGTGGTGTCACCTTTTAACTTCTGTGCATACAGTTGTGATTGAATTAGATCATAACTTGTGTGTAGTTTATCAATCTTGTCTTTTGCTTCTGTTAATTCAGATTCTATCTTTTTCTTGATGTTTTCCAACTCCAAGATTTTCATGTTTGCTTGCATAAGTTCATCATCTAATTTTTTACTCTCTTTGGTCTTTTCTTCAATGGCTATTAGGCTATCTATAAGTTGTTCATTCAGATCTTCAATTTTATCTTTCAAAGACATGCTCTCTTCATTCAGCTTCTAGACCATTTTTCCCAAATCATTGGTAGAGCAATCTTTCAGATCTTTCCTTAATTTCTTGATAAGAATTTGAGAGCCATCAACCTTTAGTTTTAGTTCTTCATTTTATTTTTCAAATCTGTCAAGATCTTCTAGGGCTGCTTCAAGATTCTTTTTCAGATGTTTTTCTTCTACGGAATCCATGATCTCCTCAAGTGGTTGAACTTTATTTCATAGGACCAGAGCTCTAATACCAATTGTTAGAAACACTAAGAGGGGGGTGAATCAGTGTTTGTTTATTTATTATATTTCAGCAGCTTTAAACTTAAATCAAATATATATCAATTGAAGCTTAACACAAGAAAACATAACACATGATATGATTACGGGGAAACCTTGATTAGAGGAAAAGCATGGTGGGAATTAGTACCCACAAATATTGCACTCGTATAATGAACCTGTTTAAAGTTCCTTTGCCCTGTTAGGAGTAGTCTTTACAATGCAAGTACAATGATGTGGTTAAGGGTCTAACCCTATTAGAAGTCTTTTACAAATAAACTTGTTAGGGGTAAGGACTCACTATCCAAAAAACTCACTGCTCAATAGGATGAAGGCTACAACCTCCTTGATAATAGATATACACTATATCCAAAAGTGAACTGTTGTATGTGACATAGTTGTCTGATTAGTTCTGGTTATGCATTGATGATCTTATTCTCTTAAAGAGATTTATCTCATTCTAACATCTTATATTGTTCTTTTATATCTTTGCTCTTCATTTCTCTTCAACACACACTAATACAAAATTGTATGTTATATATATATATATGTTCATTCCTGAATAGACACGACTAGAAACAAGACCTTAGTCAGCCCAAAAACAATATACACAATGCTTCCAAACTAATTGGCTTAAGCATGATTACAAGAGTGATTAAGACATGATTACAAATAGAATATAATAGGCGCATAGCCTTTACAAAACAAAATGTTATGCGCTGATCCAAAACTGAGGTCAGCTCTGTACTCTATTTCCTGAACTGCTAGAGGTACTTCAACTTGTTGTAACTTATCTGTACTATCTTATCTAATCATGCATGTCTAGGGTAATCAAAAAAACATATCATAGAGTTTAAGTTTGAAGACGCTTAGTTTGAGTTGGTCGTACGCACATGTGTTGGTGCCATGATCATCTATATATCTTTGTGCTATCCTATCTTCTATACTTAGTCAATTTTCACTTCAAAGTTTGCTGTCAAAACTTCATATGACTTTGTTGCCATAATGAAAACACAAAACAAGTCATATTCTCCTTGGGAGTCAACTTGCCAATAGTTTCCAACCCTACTGAGATTTCTACCACCCTATTGAGGTTGTTTCCAACCCTGTTGAGGTTGTTGCCAACCCTATTAAGGTTGAAGCCAACCCTGCAGAGGTGCTGAGGTTGTTGCCAATTATTATGACCACGAAATCCTTGGGGACCCATATTCTAGAAATCTTTCCACTAACTATTATTATTAGTTTGAAGAGGATATTTTGGAATACCTAGTCTTTGGGCCCGTGGCCTTAGTTGATCAACGTAGAGCACACCCCCATTTTCATCAACAACTTTGAACTTGGTAGGCTAAGGCTGAGACTCCAGACTTGCAAGAGACTTGCACTTGCAATTTCTCTTCTTTTCTCGATGATGTGGACAAAATTTAGCCAACATAGCATCATCATCTTCCTTCTTCTGTCTTACCTACATGGTGTCCAATTGAGTAGAAACATCATTAATGATGTCCTTCTTGAAATTAGATAGAAGATTGCACAGTTCTATCTTGGACACTCCGAAACCATTGGGTTTATGAGGTAAATCCCTGATTCCTCTACTCTTCTTAACAATATCCCTTGAGTAGTTCAAGCATATATTCTTGATTTCATCCCATGTCTTTTGAGTGATGTCTCCACCTACCATAAGTTCTAAGGCCTCCATGCTGCCATCATTTCCACCTTTTAGAAAAAGGTGTTTTCAGGACTCCCCGTTCAATTAATGTTCTATGTTACGCTGCACGTTGAACATAAACCTGGAGACATAATCTTCCAATGTCTCATCTTCCTTTTGTGACATCTTGAAAATATCATCTCCCTTTAAATCTTGACCTCTACAATATTCCTTATAGTTTAAAATGAACATATTGCTCATGGCATCCCAATCTGCTATAACATTGGCTCTAAGCCCCATGAACCATCTTAGAGAAACCTCCTTACGAGTAGATGGAAACAATTTCAGCTTATGGGCATAAGTTTTTTATTCATAAATCCTACATAGGATATCAAACTCAAAGAGGAAGGTTTATGGGTCTTCAGTAATAAGGCCATAAAACTTGGGGAGAGAAGAGGCAGGTATGTTCTTTAAATTTTGGATACCTTGTTGAGGAGGAATGGGGAAGGGAAAGGTAGGTTGAGCAATCCTTGGAGGAGGACCTGGCTGCTGTGGCTAATAAATAATAAGGGCAAGTGGATTATCTTGATACTCAGGGTCAGCAAAAAGTTCATTCAAATGTAATGACTTGTTAGACGATGGTGGTGCTAGTATATGAGCAAATGGGTTTTTAAATGGTTGGTCTTCTTCTTCATTTTCAACTTGGGGTTTCTCTAGCTCAGGATTAAAGATATTAAATAGTTCATATTGGAAATTGTGAGGAAGGAATCTCCCAAGATGATCTCTTCTTCTATGCATACAAAATAATGCAAAACTAAACTAAGACAATGACTTTGGTTTGGATTAAATTGACACCATCCCTGGCATCAGTGCTAAAAATGACTATTTAGTACAATACCCGTGCAACTAAGGATTGGATATCCTTATCATACTAGACATAAAACACTAAACTCATTGAATTATCAACCAGAGATGTAAAATTGAAATGATGTCTACAAAGTATATGCTCTAATCCATCTTAGATGTCATTGCTACTTGCAAAGGAAATACTGAAAGGAATAATTAAACTAGGAAATAGAATAACAATTTAATCTGCAGCTTTGGAAACATGCTAACCTAGGAATCATAATAGAAATCTAACTATTTTCCTATACTGTAGGAACAACCAATAGTTCTATTACCGAGTGGCTGTAGGAGAAATCAGATTTCTAAATACTTCAATGAAATTACAACTAACTCATACTGAAAAATAAACTAAATTCACCTCCCATGTGGGCCCCCACAGAAGAGTGAATGAACAAAAACTCAAAGAATGGAAGATCTCATTCATTCATACATAAAGCATAGATACAAAACATAGCAAAATAATATTGTAATTCTCTACTGCTAGATTACAAAAGGATTCCTGTAAAAACTAAGGAATCAGAACTTCCATCTTATTTAACAACTTAAAAATAGAACTCCTAGCAACTAGGATATTTCCCCGACAACATGGATATGACAATCTTTAAGATACATGATCAACATCATTAAATGCAGGAACAAACTGTATTCAATTACACATGAATCCAGTAATGCACCACTGTTGGATTTACTCCATAATGGTTGATAATCCATATTGACCCAGTCTCCAACAGAAACCGTTATCAACCGAGAGTGGTGGAATCATCATGGGTCCCAAAAATAGTTACTCTCTTTATGACAAAACTTTTTCCTTCAATGTTTAAAGCTTCTTTCCTGTTGATCCGTTGTTTCATGAAAGAGATTAGCATGCATACATGTCCAAGATATAATTCATAATAAGTTTCCTTCACTAGCTTGCTCTTATCACATGGCTATAGGAAAAACCACCCATCTTAAAGCAGGACAAAAAGATACAATATTTTGTTCCATATAATCACGTAGCATATAGATAGCACATTTATAAACTTAAAATGCATACACCCATATATATAGTAGTTTTGAAATATAACTATAAACAGTCTGAAGAGGTCTTATGAAACCTTGTGAAATACTCAATTCCTAAACATAAAAACACATGAAATTATAAAGTAGTTAGGCCTTATATTGGCCTCATCAGATATACCTGACTGTGATCCAATGACACTGGATCCCGAGTCCCTAACCAAGCATGGAGAACTCTACAAGAGAAAGGAAATGCAGGACAAGCTCAAAAAGGAGCACAAGAATACATAGGTACTAGAAACAACAAAAGAAATACTAATGCAAATAGTACCTGACATATAAATTAATCAAAATGCACCAATACTTGATCAACTCTCAGATCTGATAAAGGCAATCACCAATCAGAATGTGCACGCCGAGAAGGTCATAGAAGAACAAGCAAAGGAGAAGTACCAATATAATCTCACTGAGAAAATCAGCTAAGAAGTGGTAGAGAACAAGGTAAAACTTTTTGATGTGTTAAATTCATTGGAATCTCTCATTTCAGAAGTAATTACCTTAGTTCAAAAGTTATGCACTCTAGAGCACTTCACTAAAGAGCATAGTGAAAAGATAGCAAAGATAGATGAAGATCTTAGGGCTAGTGCACAAGGTCTCACAACCAAGGAAAATGCATTCCAATTTCTTTATAATAATATTGTAGACACAAAATGGTTGAGACAGGAAATACAAAAAATTGAAAGAAAAATCAGAGATGAGGTAACAAAGATTCAAGCTATATTACTTCTGAATCTCAAATTACTACAACAACACATGAATTTGAAAAAACCATTAATTGCCACCCCAGAGATGTCAGTTACCAAGAGTATATATGACATGCACACCTGAATTACTTTGGAGCACATGACCCTGGAACACCTCAAGGAGCAATGGGAGAAGCAAATGGTAGATAGTCAGAAATCTCATGCTCACATATTTGACAAGTTGTAAGAACTACACCTTTGTCATTATTTTCAAAATAAGGGGGATATGATATGTATAAAGGGGAAAATCAAAAAGTGGAAAATGCAAAAAACATGAAAATGTATATGCCTTACAAAGGAACACATGTACATACATTGTACTAAGGTATGCACATAGGGGGAGTCATTGACAAAAAAACACTTGGTATATATGCTGAACACATTAGTTAATTGCACATATCTATTTTTGATACTAATGCCAAAGGGGGAGATTGATGATCATAATTTGTCATTAGTATACAAGGAAACACTTTTTGAACCATCGGTTATATGATCACCGAGTGATATAAAATAAACAAGAGCATATGTCACTAAAATAGACAAGTGCAGTGGTCACTAAAAACATCTTAGCATACTAAACACTGAGATTAGTGAACAATGATAGACAGTTCACAGAGTAACCCAACAGACAGTTTACAGAGTAAACTAAGAGCATAGTCGTAGAGTAACCTGAGAGTAGTATGTCTACAAAGACATCATCGAGCACCAATCTACTGAGAGAGTTTTAATCCCAAGAAAAGTGGATCTGAGATACACATCAGGTAAAGCACTTAAGTTTTATAATTAGCTTTATGCTTAGCTGTAAAACCATTTATTGAGGAAAAAGTAAAGCATATGTAATAGTTTTAATCCATTTAATTAATTGTAAACTTGCAAACTAGGAGATCAAGGTCAAGTTGTAAACCTTTGACCATAGATTTTTTATTGTAAAGCATGAAAACTAAATAGGTCAATACATTGTATAAATAGATGTGGTAATCAATCAGAACATGATTATTGTAGCCACAAAAAACATCTAGGGATCAGACATAGAGTTTCATGCAGAAGGAAAAAAAAGAATAATTGAGTTATGAAGAACTAGATTCAAGGCTACCAAGCAGAACAGATGTATTCATCAATCACTATAGGTGATACACATATCTTGTGAACTTAAAGGATCTGCACTCAGAAAAATTTAAGATTGCATACTCACAGGTCAACAAGTATTTTTTAATACTCTCTAACAATTTTAGCAAATAAAAGAAATCCTTTAAGAAGGTGGACTTAAAATTCTTATTGTAAATCTCTAAACCAAGTGCACACTTAATAGTGTTGTTAAAATATCTTAACCGAGTAGACCCAACCAGTATAAAATGTTACTCCTAATAGGGTAAGATCATTAGAAGTGATAACACTTGTAGCCTTAACCAACACCTTCCATTATGCAGATAGTGAAGCTTTGTGGGTTTCATCCCCACCATATTTTTTAACTTCTAAAAGGGGTTTTTGGCATTACCAATTCTTGTGTCATGTGTACTTAAATTTCATGAATGTTTAATTGCAATTACATTTATGTTTTGATATTATATGCATAAGTTAGAAAATAAATATGGTCGGTAATGCAAGTAAAGATTACTAAAGGTTAAAGTGATAAAAGTTGTAAGGGTACTGATTCACCCCTCCCCTCTTAGTACACATTCTATTATTCCAACACTTGTTAGTTGGTCCTTTTCATTACATGGGATAATAGTTGCAGTTGGCTTCTCTTTAAAATATTATCGGAAAAGGAAAAGGTTGTTCTTTCATTACAGCATAAAAAAAAACCAACAAAATGGCGACTCTACTAGGGAGTATTGAAATTAATTTGTAAGAAGTAATGTAAGGTTTCTAAAGTTGAGCTAGACCCTTGACTTGCTTACTTATCCTAACTAGTCAGTTGACCATTGATAGTACAGAGTTATATTTGTTTATCCCAAGGATTCACATTACCATTGAAATTTGTTGGGTTCCTTGTTGTTATCTTCCGCCCCTTGAAGTCCTTTGTAGCACCATTCATATCACTCAAATTTAGTGTATATTTTCCCACCTAAGTGTTGGGTGGAAACTCGAAGAAATATTTGCATCAGTGTTGAGTTATAAATCATTATATACACACTATCTAAATATGATTTATAAGTGTACTATATCCAGGATGAAGAATCATCCTTAGGATAATTTGGAAGGTGAGATCCCATCTACCTCCCGAGTTGGTCAGCCAATGAATGAAAATGCTGAGAGGACTATTTCTCAAGCATGGAGACAAAAGAAGAACATTAGAAGAGAGAATCTCATTCCAACAAATCTTGAGAGAGATACATCAGAAGTTGAAGAGGGTGTTGATTTGGGATTGGGAGTATATGGTGATTATTACTCTCAAAGTGAGAGAGGTGATGGTGGACCAAGATATGCTAGGAGGATATTCCATGGTAAACCTCAAGGACATGAAACAAGGTCTAGAAGTAAAAGTAGAGGTGAAGATAATATGAATGCCCCTAGTGCTCTAAGCTCTCCCTCATCACACAGAGCTCATCCCCACAGCCACATAAGAGAAAAAACCATCATTGAGGAAACCTATGAATTTGAAACTACTCTCCTAGATTTACAGGAGATTTTTGAAGATGTTGGTGAGTTAGAAAGGAGAATTAAAGAGAAAAGTTCCATAAGACAATAAAGATAAAAGGATAAGGAGGATAGGATTAGGCAATCCCCAATAAGATCTGAACAATTGAAGAGGAAATTGCAAGATCTAGAGGCAATAAATTCTACTTTTGTACCTACAAAGATTGAACCTGAACCAGTTGTCTAGCAATTGTATGATATACAAAAGCCTAAGGACAAGGGTAAACAGAAAGTGGTAGGTGTTGAAATAAATGAGCCTATAAATAAAGGAAGTCTAGTGGACCCAATGACCAAATTGGATACTGATTTGGAAAGAGCTAAGAGGGAGAGGGATATTATAGCCAAAGAGCTATAGAAAGCAGAATTGGAGGCTTCAACTCTCGAAATGAAAAAGAATATTGATTTTCTCAAACAAACTGCTGGTCCTCCTCCTATTATTAATACAAATGCTGAGATGCCTATGAAGTCAGGAAAAAATATGCCACCACCATCTGGAGCTGGGAATGCTACCACATCAAATGTTGCATCATCAACTTCTAAAGGTACTATTTCAACTCAAAAGACACCTGTCTATGCAGAAAGGTATAGGCAATTTTTTTTCCTTGGTATTCCAGGTTATCCTAATGAAATTCCCAAAGAAATTAGGAAAAAACTTCCAAAATTTGCTGGTAATAATGTTATAACATGTGAAGAATATTTGAAGAATTTTATTGATATGATGGATGGCTATGGAATTGAAAAATATGATGATATGATGAAATTGTTTGTTCAGTCACTAACTAAGGATGCCAGAGATTGGCTTAGAGGATTTCCCCATAATTATCTAGGATCCATGTATGAAGTAAAAGGTTGTTTTAGGGAGAAATATGGTGATAAGAAAAATGAATGATTTATGTTGAATGAGTTCAATAATATTAAGAAGAACTCAAATGAAGAGGTGGTTGAGTTCAATATCAGATTCCAAAGAGCAATGCACAAATTGTTCCAAGTGATGAGATTGGATGATAAGGTATGTGTCACAACTTATTTGAATTCTTTTGATGCAAAGATGGGTTATCTCCTAAGAGATAAGAACCCTAGGAATATTAGAGAAGAATATAAGATAGCTGTGAACATTGAAAAAAATAGAAGAGTGTCAGGGAAAGTAGGTAGAAGGGAAGATTGGAAGCCATCAAGGTTTAATAGAAAGGAGTCAGACAAGCCTTCAATTGTTAAACCAAAAGAAGATGATAGTCTAAAATAGATTCTTAATGCTTTGAAGGATTTAAATCCCAGAGAGAATAAGAACAATAGGGATTCAAATAATGACAAGCCATCCTATCGTAATTTCAATAGACAACCTAGGATGCAAAAATACCCTTACGCTACCCAATAGAAATATGGGAAGCTATTCTCCCACAACAAAAGGATAAGTCTGATGATAAAACCCCTGATCCTCTACATAAGAATACAGTTAATATGTGCAATGATGATTCTGGGTGCACGGCTTGCAAATCCCTTCACAATCCTGACTATTGTGTTATTGCTGCAAGAATATTTGCAAGTGAGGGTCAGGAGGATGACAAACAGGAATTATATGATGATAATGGTTGTGTCATGGATTCATCACATCTATGGGATGAAATAATTTATGATGATGAAACCAAAGAACAATTTGTGTTTGGTTCATTGAACAAAGAAGAAACATATTATCAACAAGATGATTTTGATATACAAGATTGGGAGATTGATGATATGAGGTGTAATGCTGAGAAGGGTGATGAAACCTCTATTTATAGGAGACCCTCTGATGAGGAAAATTCTCAAATTATAGAAAATGTGGTTACTAAAGCAAGGGGTAACTATAATTTAAGAAACAAAATAGTTGGGATTATAGATTGAAAATCTGCAAGTATTTTTGTTAAATAAACCAAAGTTAATACCAAACATCCACAAGAAAAGGAAAAACGGGCTGAGGGTACCAATAAAGTTTTGATTAAAAGAGAAAATAAATATACTAGTATGAATATCATGTATAAAGAAAAAGAAAAAAACACTAGACAATTCAATGCCTCCTCCTAAAAAAGAAACTAAGCAAAAAAAGGAGGATGAGTCTAAATTAGCTTATCAAGTGGAAGATGAAGACTATGTAAATAAAAATTAGGACATGTCTGATATGAAGTATACCCCTGTTGACATGGGGCAACTCCTATCTCAAATTATTGTCAAGGTTCCTTTACTTGAAATGATGAGAATATGTGAACATAAGGAGAAAGCTTTAACAATGGTAAAGGGTGCTATTTCAACAAATATTCTTAGACTAGAGGCAAATAAAAATATGTTAGATCCACAAGCCAATGATTGAGGAAGAAGAAAATGATAATATGAACTTTTTCCTAGACACTGAGATGGGATCTTTCCAAATACAGGAAAATTAGTTTGAAGGAAGGTTGCAACCCACACTATTATATGAAGATAAGACAAATTTATCAGAACAAATTAAGTTATGGGTTATGTATTTTGATGGTGCTAGTTCTAGGGAGGGGGCTGGTGTTGGAGTTTTATTAATAGCTCCCATAGGAAAAACATTCAAATTCTCATTAACATTGTTATTTGCATGTACTAATAATGTTGTAGAGCATGAAGCTCTGCTGATAGGATTAAGATTGACTTTAAGACATGGGATCAAGTGTATCAGAGTTATTGGAGATTCTGAATTGGTAGTGTCTCAAATCAAGTCCAAGTATGCTTCAAAAAATCATAGATTAAAATAATATCAAAATGGTGTTTTGGATGAGCATGAAAATTTTGATGCATTTGGTATTGATTGGATGGACAGAAGTCAGAATAGAATGACATATTTGTTAGCTAAAATTGATTTAAGGCTGAAAGACGTTACATTTGCTGGAATCCCTATAATAGAGGTTCAATCTATGCCTTCAATACCAGATATTGTGGATAGTTGAAATTTTTTTGATGATGATGTGGATATCTTAAGATTTTTAAACTATGAGACAGAGTTTGTAAATAAGGAAATAGATTTCAGTGGGTATGTAAAGACCATTGATGGAAAAGATATTGTCTTAGGAAAAGAAGTTCTGCATTAAAAGTCAAACAAAGTCCCAAAGGGATTAGTTGTGCTTGAAAGAGCCTTTGACAACAAGGATAAGCAATACTCTGTTACAAGTGTAAATAAACATGAAGATTTGGAGGAGGTGAATATAGGAACATGTCATGTCCAAAAATTCGCGCCCAAAAATTTGCGCCCAAAAATTTGCGCCCAAAAATGCAACAACTTTTTTTTTATTTAGAAGAATTAAAGTCAAGAGGGTCTACGGGGAATCATGACTAAGTGTCAACCTCCCTTAACCCAAGGTCATCTTCTGAAGTTAAATATACACAAGGTGTCAATTAATTATAGATTTAACTAGAGTTAAATTTAGGCTAATGTTTGAAACTATGCAAGCTGAGGTTATAGGAATTTGTGAGTCATCCCCTTAATATTTTAATAGAGTTTGATGATGTGGAGGGAGAGACTCCCTATACTTAGTTTCCAGGTCTGTTTGGAAAATCTAGTAGGTTGATAGCTTAAAGATGCTGAGTTTTAAAAACACCCTAGGGTAAGGCACTTTCATAATATTATTTTTATAATGGCCACATATATTGACCACATAAAAATAACATTATAAGTCCCTAAGTTTTATTTTAAAAAACTTTAATTAAGTTTTATTTAAAAAAACTTTAATTAGGTTTTTCCCCTTAAAATTTCTCCATTAAATTATCTAGTTATCTCTTTAATAATAGCTAGGTTAAATTGTAAGAAAAATCTTATAACTTAAACGTTAAGACTAGAAAATCGAGTCATAGGGCTATGATTAAATTAAAGTCAATCTTTCAAATGTCTATGATTCAATTAAAAGTTTAATTTATAGGAAAAATTAACTTATAATGTTTCCAAAAGTTATTGTCTTAATGCTAAGGAATATAAATCTATATGTCCTAATATATCATATATTTTCCCTCTAACATTTCTAAAATCACCTTAATAAACAAAAGAATTAAGCCTTACAACATTTATAAAAAATAAAACCCTATGCAATAAAGAAAACCATGTAGTTAGAAATAAAATAAAGTACGAAACTAAATCTCCTTAATAAAAGATATTATAAAGTATAAGAGAGAGGTTTTGATTTTTAAAAAATATAACTTTCCCTTTTTCCCTCTCATTTTGGAATCCCTAACCCTAATTAGGGTTAGGGTCCAAAATGGAGTAGCTAAAATTACTTTTCTTTTTGTTCTCTCATTGTTTCCTCTCTCTTTTTCTCTGATTTTATTTGCAAGTCTGCTCAACAATGAAGAAATGAAGCAACCCTCATATATATATATATATATGCCTTTTATTTATACTGGTTAGGGTTTACAAATGACGGCGGCGAACTGTATTTCCTCACAATGGCTGACGGATTTTACAATGGCAGACTGTGTTTTATTTTAATGTTTGCACCACCATAGTGGTGGAGGCCAGCCGCACCACCAGGCGGCTGACCCTCCACGACCGACACAGTCGGTGGTGCTACCGCCGCTATGCCATCCGTGGCGGCCATGGCCACCGCGGCTAGTGGGGGGCTGAGTCTCCCCACGTAGTTCCTTAAAGGAGCCC
>MU225579.1:1711884-1728787 GCA_018584345.1 Thuja plicata | reverse complement strand
TATATATATATATACTTCTGTTTATTTCTTTTTGTAAGGTTAATAACCAGCACCAAATAGATGTATTTATTTTGAAACCCAAATGTTTTTTTTTTTTTAAAACTATACTAATATGATGAACAAACAAAATACTAAAGCAACTTGAGTTACAAATTTTCAACAACATAAATCTAAAATTTATTTCTTTATGTCTAGGAAAATAAAAGGGCAAACTAACATATTTTAACCTACAATATTTTTTTTTGCAACAATAAGGGAACACAAAATTTGCAAGATTTTCACAATATCTATCTTAGCATTAAAAAAAAATTTATTTAATCAAGAGACTAATATAAAAACATGGGTTGCCAACACTAATATTTTCTTACATTATGCTTCCAAGAAATGCTTAAATCAGCCACATGGCTTTTACAATATCTTTCTTTCTCTAGATACAATGCTAACATATGGCTTCATGGCCTTTACAAAATCATGATGTGATGTACATAAACTAATGTATTTTCCTTTTTCTTCCATGTTCACTCAAAACTTTAATGTAACTCCAACCTTCACCAATCTGCAAACAAGAACAAAACAAGGAAAACCTAGAAACCATGGGCTGCTCTCCACCCAACCTAGGCCTCTTATGAGGCCACCCCCGAGCTTGGGGAACCAAACAAAGGTGGGTAACATTCATACAACAAACACAACATAAGAGAAACATGAATATCTCACATTAAACTCTCATTCCCATAGGCTTTCACAATGGATCACTCAAAGATCCTACATGGGGTGAAGTGGACCAAGTACCCAAGGGAGAAAGCCATACCCAAAACTTAAAAATCTCAGCCTTCACATGGCTGTCCTAATACTTTCTTTCACAATTTCAACTAAAACAACATCATACCCTTATGACCCCCAAATAAAACAACAACAAGCGAGGCTTCATGGGGCCCATACTCCATGCTTTTTCCCTCTCCTCCTTGAGGAGAGACTCTACACCAAGGGCTGTCAAAACTCCTCCACCCCCAAGGCTACTCTTCCCTCCCAAGGGTGAGTGAGACTTGATACTCCCATTAACAACACATACAAAGAAAACAAAATGAAATCATTGCAACAACATCAAACATAACAATAACAACAAGATTCATGGCTCCAATAAGCCCATAAACACAAACAACGTCCATTTAGTAAGAACACATAAAATAACAAGAGAGAGTTGCACAAAGTCCACCAACCTAGAATCCAAGCTTAAGGCAAGATATTTGTAGAAGAGCTCCCTTTTAGCCCAATTCCTTCTTCCAAGATTACCAACTCTAGCTATGTCTCTAAGTTAGAGAGTGGGTGTTCAAACTCTCCAACATGGAGAGTTCCCACTAAAAAGCCACTACAAAGCTCATGGGGAGAAGAAAATTCCTCTAATTGGTCCCTCTTCCCTAAACTCTTACACCTTACCAAAAATAGATCCAAAGAGGGAAACTTCTAAAAAGGTGAATTATGTCTTAGCACAAGTATGGAAGGGTGGTCTATCCAAAGTCAAGACTCACAAGAGTTGATTTTCGTCCAACTTGGGAAACCAACTTTTTGGAAGGGTCACATGGTCAACCAGAGGCTATTCTAGGGTTAAAATGGCCCTTAACTATTGGTATAACAAGCGGGCTACCTAAAAATGACCCCAACACACCCCTAGACACTTCATAACCCCTCCAAAAGTCCACTTTAAGAGTAATTTCGAAATCTCAATGAGATGACCACACTTTCATCTCCCAAACCAAGGTATGCATATAGGGATTCACTAATGTACTAATCTAGGTAGGTGAAAAACCATTCCCAAGTTGATATGTCATGGCCTTTAGTACCAAACACAAGTGTCAAATGACACACACAACATTTACACATCACTAGGCCATGTCATATCCACTTAGGAAAAACTCACAAAAAAATAAGAAATTCATTTAAACATTACACTTCCACAATCAACCAAATACATTTACAAATTAAATTACATAACAATGAGGCCTTGTCTTTCATTAGATGCAACCTTGGCTCAAACTGATTTCACATATCCCTTTGTTTGGTTCTCTGGATAAAATGTCCATAATAGAAAACATAATATAGTCCATAAGGTGCATCATAAAGCATCATGTGTCCACACATCCAAAATGATCAATCCATGACATAAAGCATAAAATCCATAATGTCCATAGTGCATCAAAATAAAAGTGTCATATGCTAAATCTATCATAAGTAGAAAAAATGGAAAACTACGATTGGGTTCATGGTGAGGCCTCACAGAACAGTTGAGGTTCCTAAAAACTTATTTATTGGAAATAAAATATCACCCAAAGTAAAAGAGGATTTGATCAATCTCTTGAGGAAGTATTATAAGGATTTTTCATGGACATATGTGATGACATGTAACTGATTGGATGTTTGACAATGTGGAGTTGAAGATAATGCAAGGCATTAAATCAGTTAATAGTTTGTATTGTCATTGATGTCAACTTGATATCATCTATGCGGTCATGTACATAATGCCAAAGAATTCAAAGAATCAATGGAACAAAGGTTATGCTTTCAACAATGCATAAAATTCAAGTATTCACTTAGTGACAAACAAAACCGATGGAGTGCACATAGATGGTCAAAGGAAAGAAGAATAGTCACAGTGATACCCAATGAGCTAAAGTATACTATTGCCTGATGAAGAAAAACCACAGGATAGCTGACGAGAAAAGTTAGAAGGTTTCTTGATGAGTAAAATTCTAATGATGCCCGACGGACGGAGATCACAAAGCTAAATGGAGTCTCACCGACGAAACTGTCAGTTTTCACCGACAAGTAACTACAAAAGTGACCGACGGAATAGAGAGTTCAAAAAATGACAAAATATCTAGCTGGCAAGAGATAAAGATAGACTTAACTGGTTGTTTTCTTTGTTTTACTCAACCATAATTAAGTGATTGATTTAAAGATGATTTGCATAGTTGTCAAGAAGATAATTACGAGACAAATTAGGAGTTATGCTTTAAATCTAATTGGCTGGATTGTTTTTCATGCCAAGAATCAAGAATCAAGAAATAGTGAATATAATGTCTATATAAGAGACAAGCTTAATTCATTTAAAAATGGGATTAAGGGGAGTGAATAGAAAGAGGATGTTGAAGAGAAACTGATGAAGAATAAATTCATAACAGTCTTGATCAATCAAGTTGGAGGAGAGCTAAGGAATTCTATAGACACCGATGAACAGTGAAGCACAACATCACATAGCAGAAAGTGTGGAGCACAAAGAATTGAATTGATACATTGATTAGAGAGGTAATGTACTTAAATAGATCTAAAAATCTACAATTCAAAGTTGCATTAGAAACAGGTCATAGTGTTTCAGTTTAACCATTGAAGAACCAAATCTCTTAACCAAGCAGGACTTAATAGTCTTCTATATATTGAGGTACATCTCAAGTGCCAAAAAGGTTATTCATGAAAGTAGCATTGGACTTGTCTGATACCTATTGACAGTCTAAGAAGGAGGTTGATTCAAGGATGGTAGCAATAGATACCCGATACTAAGTGACAACCTCTATGTATAAAATCCTCTAATAAGGTTGCACTTAATAGTGTGTTTGTAACCTTTAATAGGGTTGGCTCCTAACCGGTCTCAGTGTTTTTTCCCCTAACAGGGTTTCCACATTAAAAATTCATGTGTTATGTGTGTATGATTCATTTATTTATTGTTCTGTATCTGACATAGTTAACACTAGATTGATCGGTATACTATACTTATTTACTGAGTTTTGGTAAATAGTTATACTACTTATCGGTAATCAAGAAAGAACAAGGAAAGAAAAAGAACACCGATAGACAGTTAATCATCATAAGTATTTCACGTCATGCATCTTGTAGGAACATAATAATATAAGGTTTATTGATTGGTGGTTAAGTTTGAAGGATAAATTTTTGAGGCCACTGATTCAACCCCCCCCCCACTCAGTTATTACTAACAATTGGTATTAGAGCTTGTATGCTTAGAAAGGAAGGTTTCAATTCCTAAGTCAAGATCACAAGATGAATAGATGAGATGTGCCCAAGTTGAACAAAGACAACTTTGCTTCATGGAAAAGCAGGATAAGACTCCACTTATCAGGTATTGGTAATGATGTTACTCAATTCCTAGATACTAAATATGTATTGCCCACAAGATCATTAATAGTAGATCAATTGAGACACAAGTATGAACACAATTGCATGTTCATAGAGCTTTCTTCCTCACTATCTGATGCTGAATTTGAAGATGTCAAGGATTACAAAACTGCAAAGAAGATGTGGGACAAACTGAAGCTTGTACATGGAGGTGATACAAATGTTCTGAGAGCCAACGAAGAAAGCCTTAGAGGAAAATTTGATGATCTCAGAATGAAAGAAGGAGAAAAAATCACATAGTACAACACACGAATAAAATAAGTAGTCAATGTTATACGAGGAGTTGGAGGTACACTTGAAGAGGAGATAGTGGTAAGTAAAATATTAAGAACCTTACTGCCTGTATATGCTATTAGAGTTTTTGCCATTCAAGAAATGAGAGCAGTAGCAAACAATAAAGTTACTCTTGATAGTTTAATTGGTAAACTGATTTCATTTGAGATGATTAAATTTGATAATAGTGTCCTACCAAACTTAGAGTCTACATTTAAGTCTTCTATGAGAATAAGAAAATCAAGTCATAGACACACATCTAGAAGAGATAGTTAAAGTGAAAGTGAAGAAGAAGATCTAGATGAAATAAAAGCACTTATGGATAGAAGAATGTAGAGAGGTAAAGGTAAATACAAAGGAAAATTACCACTTGTATGCTTTAACTGTAAAGAGATTGGACACTTTGCTACAAGATGTCCTAACAGAAGAAAATATGACAAATCTTTTGAGAAGAAATCTGACAGAGGTGATAAAAAAGATTACAGAGGTTACCGACAATTAGAAAGAAGAAATACCCAAGACTACAAGGACAAAGGAAAGAAAGCCAACTACCTAGCTGCTTGAAAAGATGAAGATACTTACACCAAACCTAATGAAGACATCGAGATTGTATTTGTGGCTATGAAGGATGATTCAGATGAAGATGAAAGGTATGTAGAAAATGCACTCATATCTAAGGTTAGCAAGAATGACATCTAGATTATACATAGTGGCTGCACTCACCACATTACTGGTGACAACAAAAATTTTAACACTTTTGAGTATTATAATGGTGGTACAGTAAGAATGGGTAATGATACACCTTGTCCAGTTGAAGGTAAAGGAACTATAATGTTGAATAACCTGATTAAATGTGAAAATGCTTATTGGGTAAAATGATTGAATTATAATCTATTGAGTGTTTCTCAGCTGAATAATTCAGGTCACAGAGTAGCATTTGAGAATAAAAAGGCAACGATCTTCAATGAATCAGGAAGATTGATTGGTGTCGGTGAACAGAAAAAAGGTAACTTATTCTATTTGAATGATACTATTACCACTTGCTTAATGACTAGAAATGAAGACATATGTGTCGAGCATTTTTTTAACACAAGCCAACTTGCTAGGATCTCCTCTCTTGAAAGAATAATAGAGTTATTCCGAAGGTTCTCCAGGGTCGGGTCACAACCTACTTGGTTACTCAGTTGAAGATAAATGTGATTGTTCATGAGGAGGCCTTTGCTGGTATGTTCAAGACAGAAAACTACAAAATATTGTTAATTCTCTTTTTTGGGTATTTTCTATTTTAACAAATATGGTGTTTGTAAATAAAATGCTATTTTGTGTTTTCAAGATGGTAATTTCAGAATTAGTGACAGCATTTGAAATGAGAGAAGGGTAACAAGAAAGGAAGAAAATTACAAAAAAGTGAAATCCTAAGGACATAAACTGTCGTAAACCCTTCCTTGTGAATTGAATGCTTGAGAGATTTGGAACAACCCATAAAGCATAAATTAGACCAAGTCACAATTCACTACTCCATGGATGCAAGCATTTTGGAGAGAAGACATATTCACTCGTGTAAGATATTCAAAATCTATTAAATTGCGAAGCCACCAAGATGTGCGTACCCACGAGATGGATTTATCGTTAAGCCCAAAGATAATATTTTCCACACATTCGTCACAGCAAGGTAGATACACAGCAACAAACTCCAACTAAAAGTAGCATGAATTTGAAACACAATAACACAAAGGGCTCTCTGAAAATAAAGAATAATGCAAGCATACATTCAATAAATTCGCATAGATAGTAGTAATTCACACACCATGAATGAAGCACCCAATATAGATCTTTATTGTATTAAAAATTTGGCCTTTTACATTTTTTTTGTTTATTACAATATATAGAGTTTTGATCCACAACTTTGATTTTCAGAGTTAGGGAATCAAAGAGTCTAAACTAGAGAAATAGAACTAAAACTAGAACTTTTCTAAAGGTAAAATACTGCTAACTAATACTATGTAACTTGCATGGATTATTGAACCCATTTACAATCCATTTTCTCATGCAACGAGGGAAAAATCTGCCAGAGAAGAGAGAGAGAAAGGAGGAGAATTCCTTCTATGAGCTGGGAGTCTTCTTCTTGATCTTGGTGGATGCTTCTTGGATCCTTCACCTGGGTTGTTTATGATGGTGGAAAATGATAGGAGACCCTTAGTTCCTCTAAAACAAACTCAATTTTTCCATTGATATGATCTGGAGTCGAACTGGTGTTGAGAAAAGTGACCTCGCTGAAAACACCCAGTTGTTTCAGACCCTGACCTCTACCTTGAAACTTTAATGTCTTCAAAATTTCCCAGGTGCTCTTAAAAATCTTCAAACTTCAGAGGTCCAAAAGTTTGGACTTGTTGTGGGCCAAAAGGCCGAAAAACTTTGAGAAGGCCGAAGGGCCAAAATATTCACAGGCCAAAAGGCCGAAAAATACTCCTACTGTATGGGCCAAAAGGCTGAAAAATTGAAGGCCGAAAGGCCAAAAAATACTACCTTGGTGAAATTTGACCAAGTGTGAGAACCCTGGAACCTTATCCAGTGAAGACTTATGGGTGAGCTGCCCAAAGCCTCTGCATGATCTCCTAAACTTCCTCAAAATTGATCTCTTTTATTTTTACTTTTGCGACCCTTCATTCTTGTTTCTCTCTGAAGATAGTCAATTCAGAAGCAAAGAACGTGATCTCATCTTCATGTTGTGACATCTTATGTATTTTTTTCTTCATGTAGAATAGTTGTTGCAAGGCCTCTTTGGTATTGACTCTGGCCAGAACATCCCTGAACTATTGTACCACTTCCTTGGAGGGACGTAGAGCCTGTTGGCTTTCGTCTCGGTAAACGCTAAGGCCAACCCCTGTGAAGAAGATATCTATATCTGAGACCCATTTTATTACCTCTTCCTACTTTTCTTCTACAAGGGCCTGATGTTACTTGTAGGCATTTATTATTTTGTCCATTTGTTTGGTCCAAGTCTCAAATTTATCCAGCTCTTCACCCTCATAAACTTTGACCAAAATTTGGAAGTGTTGCTTTCTAATTACCTCCAAATCCTGGAGAGTTGCTTGCCACTTAGCTACCTCGGCATCCATCCCCCTGTCATCTTCCACTAGGTCAATCAATGAATTAACCTCAACCAAGATGGTCCTATATGGCCTGAATATTGACAGGATTGCCTTCTCTCCAAACTGTTTGAAGTCATTTATCCAGTCGACACTCGCCTAGATGAAAGAGGGGGTTAATCCTGCTGGCAAATTTGGTGTAGCCCTTTTATCAATCATGCCTTGTAATGAAGCCTCTAAATAATTTGGGTCAATGGGACCCACCATTTTTTGGATGAACCCTTTCAATGCTTCATTCTGGTCAGTTAAAGCCTTGATGGTTTCTTCATCTTTATTCATGAAACCCAGAGCATGCTTGAGTCCCAAAGCTGCTAATTTTTTTCTCCCTTCTCTGGTTGGGTCCCCCAAGTCCACCTCTTTGAATGTATAGTCTCCTAAAGAACAAGTGGTTTGAGAGGTGCTCGAGGGTGGGATATCTATTTGTGCTGTCCACTGACCCTTAGGGTCTTGGGTGACATATGACATAGTTTTACCAGGCACGCTCATGTCTGCATGGTGGAAAGCTTGCTTCACAACAATTATACTTGTATCTTCTCCGTCTAGTTCACTTGTGTACGTTCTTTTCTGGGGTTGTATCTCCTTGGTAAACCACGTAGGTTTATCAGAGGCAGTTACTGGATTGTATGGTGCCATGTGGAGAATTGAGGTCAAGCCTTGTTTCCCTAGAGCTATTCCCTGTTCTGATTCCTTATCTACCTCTCTTCTTTGTCCATATTCTCCTTCTTCTAGTCTATCCTCTTTTGTATCCCCCTGTATTTCCTCCTCTTCCTTATCTTGCTCACTGACTTCCTTTTCCTTTTCCTTTTTCGGGCCTTTGTCGACTGATGAATCAATTACCCCTTCTGGCCTGAGACTGGTCATGGCCTCTAGTGAAGTCTGAAAATGTGATGTGTCTTTTGTGCCTACTACTCCTTCAGTTTCCTGAGTGACACATGTTGAAGGGATTGGTATTGGTGAAATAATTGTTGGCATGACTGTAGTGGGAGGTGAGGAGATGGTGGTAGTAGATGGAGGTGAAGTTGGTGCAAGAGGAGGTGTTGGAGTCAGTAAGGAAGTTGGTGGAGTAAGTATGTGGGGTGGTGGAGTGAAAACATGACTCCCTCCAGCTACATTGTCTATTACTAAACTCTGAGTTACTCCACTATCTTGGGTTTTAGGCCCTGGAGCAGAATCGGGGCCTACTGGTGGAGTAGGAACATTCACCGGAGGATTGGTGAACTAGACCGGTGGAGGAGTAAGGGCTACCTAAGGTTGTATGAATGGTGGTGGAGTGAGGGAAACTTGAGCTTGTATGAGTGGCAGTGCCCCAGTGTATGTGTCTTGGCCTTGGTTTGAAAAGCCTTCAAGTCCCTCAAAATCAGAGACTATAAACTCATCCGGTCCTAGTGGATCCATAGGATCATCCTGTTCTTTAGGTTGCTCTCTATGTTTCTTAGTAGTTTCCTTTTCTCTCCTCTTTTGCAACCTGGTCTTTCAGACTAAGGGCTCACTTACGTCCTCTTCCTTAGGTTCTTCCTATACAGTTTTAAACTGCGGAGATTCAAAAGTCTTCTTCCTCTTATAAGTTTTCTTCTTAGTGGTGGGGTAATATTGGCTAGAGGTGGATGGGCCTTCCCCTAATTGGGGTTGTGACAATCCTGTTGGTGGGTCAATCTGGCCCATCAATCTGGTTTTCTTAGGCCTAGGATTGGAGCCATATTCAACTAGTCGTTCATGACCATACACCGTTCTTGGCTTCTAAGGGGGAGCCTTCTTATATTTAGGAGCTGTTGACTTCTCTCCTCATTGTTTCTCTACTTTCTTGGAGGGATCCATTAATGTTTTCACTAAGATCGGGCTCATCCGGTGTGGCTTCTTGATCCAAGATATAGTGGTTTTTATCACGTGCCTTGCCCTAAAGTCTATGTCATCATTTTCATCTTTGTCTACCTTAGCATTCATGATCGGCCAGTCATACACCTTATCTTGTGTGTAAATATCTTCTAAGACATCCTCTGAATCACATTCCCATATCTTCGAGGAAATGGGAACCTTTAACACCTCTTTTGCCAGAGCTAGGTTCATTCTGCAGTAATCTTAGATTCTGACCTCATGGTCATCTATACAGTTTATCCAATGATCTTCCAGGTGTGGCTCATGTACGTAGAATATTCTGATGATGTGGCTATAAATTCCTATGGGGTCAAAACGAGCTCGCACTATCTTGTAAAATTGTTAGGGGAAATCATCCCATTCAAAAGAAAGGGATTTGCAAACCTTCATTTCCTGTAATGTATAGGGTCCCAAAGAGATGGGAAATTCCCAACAGTGCTTCTTCTTATGCTTGATGTGCTCGTATGCATCTGCGAGCTGCCTGGCCATCTCTAATATGATTATCCAGTTAGATGGATACTTGGGTAGCTTCTTTGGTTGTACGGTTGACCCAACTATCTAAATGTATGTGAATGTCCTAAACTGGATGAAATAGGCCCCAACGGCCCTCACCTTAGCAACAGCTTCTTTTGACATCCTTTTAACAAAGTCACCCTCATCAGATGAATGTGAAAATGAATGTGTCATTGACTATTCAGTAATCAGGGGAATCCTCTGACATGTTTTCTCCCTTTACCAACTGTGGGTATACAAGATGGGGCCATGCATTTGGATCATTCAAACTTCCCCTCTTGGTGAGGCCGGGATAATCTACCTGTGTAGCTAGTAGATATATTATGTAAGTGCTTATGTAGAACTTTAGGTTATGCTTCACTACTATCAACTGCTCATCCAGGTTTTCACTAATAATAGTGCCCCAGTCGAATCTTGCCTTTCATTCCCTGATCCTCTCTATCAGCAGGATCATCTAGTGCTCAAGTTGGGTGGACTGTGGTAACCCATACACCTGGCTTATCATTGTTATAGCTGCCTGGATATCATCTCTCATATAACCCCTATGGAGGTCTATCTTGTCCAGTCTATTCTTGGGAAATGGTTGCTTCAGGTACTCCTTATTCATCATCTTGTTTACTGTTTACTCCCTGTTACCAAACAATTTGTTCCCCTTTTCAATGTAGAAATCATAGAACTTATCTATGCCTTTGTGGAGGTGAAAGACGTCCTCAATGACATTTGACCTAATGTCTAATACAACCTGGTCTTCTAAGTTTACCACCACCCTTTTTTCTGAATCATAGTGGTGAGCCAGGGTGATGATCAATTCTGAAGATGTAACAGGCACAGGGTGTGCGGCTGCATTTACCAGCCTGGATAGGACTAATGAGGTATAGTCCTTAGATCTATTTTCCAGTTGGGAGCACTGGGTTAGGAATTCATTCCAATCCACATTCCTGATGTTGGTATCAGTTATCTCACTGTGTTTGTTCCCCACCTTTGAGCTGGGGGGATTCCCCTTGTATTGAAACTTCATTGGGGATACTATCTTTGGTTCAGTCATTCCTGCAAGAAAAGACAACTATCAGTAGCTTATTAAATAGAAAAATCAATTTAAACTATGAAAGCAAGTAAAGGGAGCTAAAAAATAGCTAAAGTGCAAGCTTTCACACTTTTGGACCTTTCGGGGGTTTCAGACACCAAAAACTAAATCAGAGACCGAAAAGTCTGAAAGTGGGAATAGGCAAAATGGTAAGGTCAAGGCCATTGGAGGTTTCAGATTTTCAGACACCGAACTAGGAGGGGTTTGCACAAGAATGCCAAATTATTTAGATATGGTGATGAGCTTGGATGGAGAAATTAGAGGTTTCATTTGTTTGGCTTTTCAGACTTTGGGACATTTCAGACATCTGAAAGGCTGAAACGTCTGAAATGACACTTTGTGAGGATGAGATCTAGTTTTCAGCGTTTTGGAGGTCAAAAAATTGTGGTAGGCACCGCGGCTAATAAAAAATATGAAAACCCTAAACCTAGACTTGATGATGCTAGAAAACCCTAGGGTCGACACAGAGGGACATCCCTATCGACACACAAAGACACAAAGACCTGAGATGGTGACAAAATGAAATGCCCTAGGCTGGGAAAACACTAGGCGCACTGCAAAGACAAACAAAATTAGACCTAGATGAAAGCAAGAAACAAAAAGAGGGCAAGGAGGACTTGCCTTGGACGAATGAGTAGGGCAGGGAAACTAGGTGGCTTGGAGGTGGAAGCGGTCATCAAGGAGAAACAAGCAGAGTCACGAGCAGGAGCACAAACAGAAAAAACATAGAGTGAAATGAAAAGAGGAAGTCACCCCTTTTATAACCTGCAGGCTCACGTCAGCAGTTTCAGGGGTGCAGACCCCGAAAGGCCAAAAAGACCAGACAAGGAACCAAGCCTTTGGCCTTTCGGTGTTTGCGGAGTCTGAAAACACCAAAAGGTCGGGTCTTTGGCCTTCTGGCCATTTTGGAATTTTGGAGGATCTAAGTCCTCCGAAAGTCTGAAGGAGCTGAAAAGTCAGGTCTTCGGCCTTTCGGCCATTTCGGTATTTTGGAGGACTTAAGTGCTCCGAAAGACCGAAAGGGCCAAAAGGCCGAAAAAGGCTTCTTCCTTTGGTTTTAGTAGTCTGTCCCGGTGGCTGACTAGATCTCTATGAGGGGAGGACATGATGACAAGACAAAAAAGAAAAAGGGGGGTCCCCATGGTCAGAGGACCTTAAAATGGGATGTGGGTTGTGGACCCACAATAAATAGCCCCAACAAAAGGAGGAATGACCAAGGCATTTCTTCATCATCAATACTCTTTCAGAAAGTAGCTTTGCAGTAGAACTGAACCAAGAGGCGGTGGAGTCAACGATTCTTCAATGACCTCCAATCTGAGGTTCTTCCATTAGTTTCACTGTGTGTGTTCATGTGTGTTCATTCCTTGACCCTTTGGTTGTGATAACCAAGGCGCTTTCCAGTTATACCCAACTTTTCCAAATAAACCAAGGCTTCCTAGAAAGAGCTCTGCTGGCAGTCAGGCGTTCATAGCTCCAAAAAAGTTTTCCCCGAGTCCCAAGTATAACCTTGCTCTACTGCCAGCCGAGCGTCCATAGCCCCAGTAGAGGTTGTCATAATCACCCAAGTCCGTTCTGCCTGCTAGGCCATAACTTTCTTTGTGAGAGCTCCATCTTTTGGGAAACCAGTTTGTTCCTTTTGCTTTCTTGGAGATGTATCAAGCCTTGGATGCTCAGTCTGTTCCATGTATTCAGGTCCATAACTTCTTTTCTTTCTTTCTCTCTCTTCTTTTTTGTGATTCGAGTAACGATTAAGTAGTGTTTCCCAGATCTTTCACTCGTAACCTCTTTGGGGCACTTTTCTTGTGAGTGTTTTTTTTGCTTTCCCTTTTGGGCTCTTCTTTCTTTCGTTATTGCCTCCGCATTTAGTTTAGACTTGGGTTATGGGATCGGTGGGTACCCAAACCTATGCACTCAGGTTGGATACAACTAACAAATGCCTTAGAAGCCAACACCCTCTGGTGTTTGTACCTTAATGTGTCTTATGATCAGGATGACCAAACTTTGAACTTCCTCTTGTTTGTCAATGATAATCATCACTACTTTGTCTTTTGGGAAGGTTCTCTTACACTACATGTATCCTTGGAGAAATTTGACTAAGAAATACCTCTTCTCCTCTTGTGAAACACCTGTACTGGATCCAAAACACACTGACCTAAAATGATAAACAAGCCCCGACCAAAGGAAAAAAAACACAAGCGGAAGAAAGGACTGATGGCGAGAACAACAAAGAAAAAGGGGAAAAAAATGAAAAAGTGACTATGGTACAAGGGACAAAAAATAGTCCCATTTAGGACCCAAAGTAGTGTTTGAGGAATTTTCGATTGACTGGCAATGGGGTCAAATCTCTGTCCAATGTACTGATCCTAAAAGTGTTCTCCCCCAGGATCTCTGATATTTGGTAAGGGCCTGTCCATAGTCTTTGGAACTTGGTGTGGTTGCCTGGATTTTCTTTTGCCTTATCCCACATGAGGACAAGGTTAGAGATCCTGAAGGATTTGATGGTAGCTCTCTTATCAAACCATCTTTTGACTATAGCCTGATGTTTGGATACATGTTCCAGGGCCAAAGTCCGTTTCTCCTCTAGCTTTAGGAGATTCATGAGTCTGACCTGTACCCGATCTTCCTCCCCTACATATTGATCCATGAATCTTAGAATTGGGATCTTTAGGTTCATAGGAAATACCGGTTGTAAGCCGTAGACTAGTTGGTATGGAGACATCCCCAGGCCATTCTTGATCCTTACACAATCAGTCCATAAAGCATATTTCAGCTGAGTGTGCTAGTCCCTAGGGTTGTCATCCAGGAGGTGTTTGATCACTGTTGTCAAATTTTTGTTTGTAGACTCTGCCACACCATTTCCTTGCGGATAGTAATTTGAAGAGAATTTGAGGATTACCTAGTTTTTGAAGGCCCATTGCATGAGTGAGGCCAAAGAGAAAGAAGGGGCATTGTCACATACCAGATAAAAAGGCATTCCAAACCTAGTTATGATGCATTCCTACATGAATTTGGTCACGTCCTTAGTGGTACAATTCTTCAAAGCTTGCAACTCCATCCAGCGCGTGCAATAATTGGTGGCTATTAAGATAAAAATATATCCTATAGATGAAGGGGGGTTAATCACTCCAACAAAATCTAAGCCCCATTGGGCAAACGGGTGTACCTCATAGACTGGTTGTAAAGGCATTGTTGGATTTCTCTCTCGGGTCGCGCTAGTTTGGCAAGTGTGGCAGGATCTCACATGTTCGTTGGTATCTTTAAATATCGTTGGCCAAAAATACCCTACCCTCAGGATTTGGTGAGCTGTGGCCTCTACCGATCCATGTCCCATTCTGTATTTGTCATGAAAGTCCACCAATATTTGTTTTGCCTCTGTTCTATCCAAACATCTTAGGTAAAAACCCTCGTAATTGCATTTGTAAAGTTGTCCACTCTTGAACATGTAAGAGATACTTTTGATCTTCAAGGCTCTCCTCTGGGAACTATTTATTTCCTTAGGGTAGGGATTCTACAACAGATAGTACACTATGTCTTGGTACCATATACCTATGATCACGCCTTGGTCTGTGTAAGTTTGGTAGACTAGACCTTCTTCAAACTCAGAGATCAACTTAGTTAGGCCCTGGCCTCTTACCAATTTCATTGGTTGGATCTCTAGGTCAAACTCTTGGAGAATTGCCATCCATTTTCCTCTTTTCTCTCCCAGCTCATTCTGCATTAGGAGGGATTTAACTGCTACATCTGGGACTATCTTGATGACTTTACTCCTTAGAATGTAATGCCTGAATTTATTAACCGCCTTGACAAGAGAAAATGATTGCTTATCCAAGTTTGGGAATCTGAGTTTAGCATCTTTGAGAGGACAACTCATAAAGGTGACAGGCCTTTCATCTTTGCTATTCTTCTTCTATGTGAGAATGCCAGCGCAGGAGTGCTCTGACACAAAGGAGTAGACCTTGAAAGGGATGGTGTAGTTAGGACTAGCTACGAGTAGTGCCATGGAAATTGTATTCTTAATCTCTTTGAAAGACTTCTTGGCTAGGAGAGCCCATTCAATCTTGGCATCTTTCTTGAGCATGTTGTTCAATGGTTTCACTATTTTTGCAAAGCCACTAATGAATTTCCTGACGAAGTTGATCTTTCCAAAGAAAGATTTTAATTCCTTATGACTATGAGGTGGTGTCAATTTTAGGATCAACTCCACCCTTTCAGGGTCAATAGATATCCCCTTTTCAGAGATGATATGCCCCAAGAGCTTTCCTTCAGTTACCCTGAACACGCATTTCTTGGGGTTGAGGGAGATCCCAAACTCTCTACACCTCTGAAGGCATTTTCTAAGGTCATTTATGTGGTTAGCTCTTAGTTTTGAGTAGACTGTGAGATCATCCATGTAGATGATAATGCACCTTCCAACTAACCCTTTGAAGGCTACGTCCATTGCTCTTTGAAAGGTGGCTCTAGTGTTAATCAGTCTGAAAGGCATTCGTCAGTATGTGAAAGTCCCCCACATAGTGGTGAATGTTGTTTTTAGTCTATCCTCTTCCTGTACCATCACCTGATTATACCTAGAATAGCCATCTAGGAACGACATCATTTGAGACCCATTAACCTTTTGCAGCACTTCATCTAGAGATGGGAGAAGATAATTATCCTTTTGAGAGGACTTGTTGAGGTTCCAGAAGTCTACGCACAGCTTGATTTATCCAGTCTTCTTCCTTACCAGTACTAGGTTTGCAACCCATGTAGAATGTCAAATCGGGAAGATGATCTTAGCATCGAGCAGCTTCTAGACTTCCTTCTGAATTAAACGCTCCATAATGGGATTCACGGGTCTTTGGCATTGTCGGAAAGGCTTATAATCTAGCTTCAAAGGGATGTTGTGCACTATGACTGAGGTGTTGTATGTCTTTAATTCTTCATAAATCCACGCTATGACATCTCAATATTTAGTGAGAAGTTGGACCATTCTCTCCTTTTCTTCTTTGGTCCCTACCTTTTTGATGTGGACTTCCCTCAGTTCCTCTTCTGTGCCCAGGTTGTAAGTGTCACATTCCTTACCATTAGGTGTTACGTCAGGGCATCTTCTCATAGCAGTCTTATCACTGTCAAAGATCATTTCTAGTTCTACCATTCCCTTGGGTATGGTATTGGTCTTTAGGTTTATGATGCCGTGATCATCAGGCTCTTCAGGTTCAGCAATTTCTTTGTCGTTATCCTCCTCGTCTATGATCTACTTCTCGAACACGCTGGTGCACATGATAAATTCTAAGATATGCTAGTCATCTTGGAAGACTTGAAAGTTAGTAACATTATTCGGAATGGCCGGGGCTGCAACAAGTTCAACCAAGAATTTCTTTAGTTTTGATTTCTCCATTGGATGTAGTGAGCTGGCTGAAATAGCCAAGGTGTCAGCAATAACATTCTTTCTTCTTGGGATGGTTTTGATGTTGAAAGCGTCGAAGTCATTGATCAGATCCCACAGTTTATTTTTTTAGGCTAAGAGCCTCTTATCATTGCAAGTATACTATGTTAGGAACCTGTGTGTTCCTTCTGTTTATTTGGTTAGTGTAGTGTTGTTGGACGCATATGCTTTGTAAGTCGTCCCGTGAGTATATTTTATTATCCCACATGCATAGGTAGTATTAATTTTCTAGATCGTACTTAGTATATAAGAGTAGGTTGAGGCCTTTGCTGGATACCGAAGAATTTATTGTATTGAGCTTGCTCAAAGGAGGTTACCCCCTCGAAGTGGCCCGCGATCAATAGATTCATTTTGCATTCTGCTATTGCTCTATATTCTGTGATTTCGTGCATTCTCACCATATTGCTG
>MU225579.1:1688272-1704796 GCA_018584345.1 Thuja plicata | reverse complement strand
AAGGGCTCTCTAAAAATAAAGAATAATGCAAGCATACATTCAATAAATTCACATAGATAGCAGTAATTCACACACCACAAATGAAGCACCCAATGTAGATCTTTATTGTATTAAAAATTTGGCCTTTTACATTGTTTTTTTTACTACAATATATAGAGTTTTGATCCGCAACTCTAATTTTTGGAGTTAGGGCATCTGAGAGTCTAAACTAGAGAAATAGAACTAAAACTAGAACTTTGCAGAAGGTAAACTACTGCTAATTGATACTGTGTAACTTGCATGGATTCTTGAACCCATTTACAATCCATTTTCTCATGCAAAGAGGGCAAAATCTGCCAGAGAAGAGAGAGATAAAGGAGGAGAATTCATTCTGTGAACTGGGAGTCTTCTTCTTGATCTTGGTGGATGCTTCTTAGATCCTTCACCTTGGTTGTTCCTGATGGTGGAAACTGATAGGAGACCTTTAGTTCCTCTAAAAAAAACTCAAGTTGTCCGTTGATCTGATCTGGAGTCAAACTGGTGTTGAGAAAAGTGACCTCGCTGAAAACACCCCGTTGTTTCAGACCCCGACCTCTACCCCAAAACTTTAATGTCTTCAAAATTTCCCAGGTGCTCTTAAAAATATTCAAACTTTGGAGGTCCAAAAGTTTGGACTTTTTGTCGGCCGAAAAACCAAAAAACTTTGAGAAGGCCGAAGGGCCAAAATCTTCGCAGGCCGAAAGGCCAAAAAATACTCGTACTATATGGGCCAAAAGGCTCAAAAATTGGAGGCCGAAAGGCCAAAAAATACTGCCTTGGTGAAATTTGACCAAGTGTGAGAATCTTGCCCGGTCCATCTAATATTTGAACCCTGGAACCTTATCCAGTGAAGAATTCTAGGTGAGCTGCCCAAAGCCTCTACATGATCTCCTAAACTTCCTCAAAATTGATCTCTTTTCCTTTTACTTTCGCGACCCTTCGTTCTTGTTTCTCTCTGAAGATAGTCAATTCAGAAGCGAAGAACATGATCTCATCTTCATGCTATGACATCTTATTTATATCGTTCTTCATGTAGAATAGTTGTTGCAAGGACTCTTTGGTATTGACTCTAGCTAGAATGTCCCTAAACTATTGGACCACTTCCTTTGAGGGATTTAGAGCTTGTTGGCTTTTGTCTTGGTAAACGCTGAGGCCAACCCCCGTGAAGAAGGTATCTATATCTGAGACCCATTTTATTACCTCTTCCCACTTTTCTTCTAAAAGGGCTTGATGTTTCTTGTAGGCCTTTATTATTTTGGCCATTTGTTTGGTCCAAGTCTCAAATTTATCCAGCTCTTCGCCCTCATAGACTTTGACCAAAATTTGGAAGTGTTGCTTTCTAATTACCTCCAAATCCTGGAGAGCTACCTGCCACTTAGCTACCTCGGCATCCATCCCCCCGTCATCTTCCACCAGGTCGATGAGTGAATTAACCTCAACCAAGATGGTCCTAGATGGCCTGAATATTGAAGGGATTGCCTTCTCTTTGAACTATTTGAAGTCATTTATCCAGTTGGCACTCGCTTGGATGAAAGAGGGGTTAATCCTGTCGGCAAATCTGGTGTAGCCCTTTTATCAATCATGGCTTGTAATGAAGCCTCTGAACAATTTGGGTCAATGGGACCCACCATTTTTTTTATGAACCCTTTCAATGCTTCATTCTAGTCTATTAAATCCTTGATGGTTTCTTCATATTTATTCATGAAACCCAGAGCATGCTTGAGTCCCAAAGCTGCTAATGTTTTGCTCCCTTCTTTAGTTGGTTCCCCCAAGTCCAACTCTTTGAATTTATAGTCTCCTGAAGAACCCATGGTTTGAGGGGTGCTCAGGGGTGGGATAGCTATTTGTGCTATCAACCAACCCTTAGGGTCTTGGGTCACATATGAAATAATTTTAGCAATCACGCTCACATCTACATGGTGGAAAGCTTGCTTCACAGTAGTTATACTTGTATCTTCTCTATCCAGTTCACTTGTATAGGTTCTTTTCTAGGGTTGTATCTCCTTGGTCAACCAAGTAGGTTTATCAGAGGCAATTACTGGCTCATATGGTGCCATGTGGAGAATGGAGGTCAAGCCTTGTTGCCCTAGAGCTATTTCCTATTCTGATTCCTTACCTGCCTCTCTTCTTTGTCCATCTTCTCCTTCTTCTAGTCTATCCTCTTCTGCATCCCCCTGTATTTCCTCCTCTTCCTTATCTTGCTCACTGACTTCCTTTTCCTTTTCCTTCTCTGGGTCTTTGTCAATTGATGAATCAATTACCCCTTCTAGCCTGAGACTGGTCATGGCCTCTAGTGAAGTCTGAAAAGGTGATGTGTCTTTTGTGCCTACTGATCCTTTGGTTGCCTGAGTGGCACATGTTGAAGGGATTGGTATTAGTGAAATAATTTTTGGCATGACTGTAATGGGAGGTGAGGAGATGGTGGTAGTAGATGGAGGCAGAGTTGGTCCAAGAGGAGGTGTTGGAGTCGGTAAGGAAGTTGGTGGAATAAGTATGTGGGGTGGTGGAGTGAAAACATGACTCCCTCCAGCTACATTATCTGTTACTAAACTCTGAGTTACCCCACTATCTTGGGTTTTAGGCCCTGGAGTAGAATCAGGGCCTACTATTGGAGTAGGAAAATTCACTGGAGGATTGGTGAACTGGACCGGTGGAGGATTAACGGATACCTGAGGTTGTATGAATGGTGGTGGAGTGAGGGCAACTTGAGGTTGTGTGAGTGGTGGTGCCCCAGTGTATGTGTCTTGGCCTTGGTCCAAAAAGCCTTGAAGTCCCTCATAATCAGAGACCATAAACTCATCTGGTCCTAGTGGATCCACAAGATCATCCTGTTATTTGGGTTCCTCTCTATGTTTCTTAGTAGTTTCCTTTTCTCTCCTCTTCTGCAACCTGGTCTTTCAGACTAAGGGCTCACTTGCGTCCTCTTCCTCAGGTTCTTCCTGTACAGTTTCTAAGTACTGAGATTTAGAACTCTTCTTCCTCTTATAAGTTTTCTTATCAGTCGTGGGGGAAGATTGGATAGAGGTGGATGGGCCTTCCCCTGATTGGGATTGTGACAATCCTGCTAGTGGGTCGATCTGGCCCATCATTCTGGTTTTCTTAGGCCTAGGATTCGAGCCATATTCAACTGGTCATTCATGACCATACACCATTCTTGGCTTCTGAGGGGGAGCCTTCTTATATTTAGGAGCTGTTGACTTCTCTCCTCATTGTTTCTCTACTTTCTTGGAGGGCTCCATTAATGTTTTCACTGGGATCGGGCTCATCCGGTGTGGCTTCTTGATCCAAGATATAGTGGTTTTTATCACGTGCCTTGCCCTAAAGTCTATGTCAACATTTTCATCTTTGTCTACCTCGGCGTTCATGATCAGCCGGTCATACACCTTATCTTGTGCGTAAATATCTTCTAAGACATCCTCTGAAGCACATTCCCATATCTTTGAGGAAATAGGAACCTTTAACACCTCTTTTTCCAGAGATAGGTTCATTCTGCAGTAATCTCAGATTATTACCTCATGGTCATCTATACAATTTATCCAATGATCTTCCAGGTGTTTCAGACACTGAAATAGGAGGGGTTTCCACAAGAACACCAAATTATTCGAACATGGTGAGGAGCCTGGATGGAATGATCAGAGGTTTTGTTTGTTCGACTTTTCAGACTTTTGGACCTTTCAAACATCTGAAAGGCTGAAACATCTGAAATGACACTTGGTGAGCATGAGATCTAGTTTTTGGCCTTTTAGAGGCTGAAAACCTATGGTAGACGCCGCGACTAACAAAAAACGTGAAAAACCTAAACCTAGACTCAACAATGCCAGAAAACCCTAGGGTCGATAGGGAGACACAAAGACACAAAAACCCAAGAGGGCGACAAAATGAAATTCCCTAAACCTAGACACAAAGACACAGAAACCCGAGAGGGTGACAAAATGAAATGCCCTAGGATGGACAAGCACTAGGCGCACTGCAAAGACAAACAAAATTAGACCTAGATGAAAGAAAGAAATGAAAAGAGGGTGAGGAAGACTTTCCTTGGATGAACGAGCAGGGGAGGGAAACCAGGTGGCTTGAAGGTGGAAGCGGTCATCAAGGAGAAACAAGCAGAGTCACGAGTGGGAGCATGAATAGAAAAAATGCAGAGTGAAATGAAAAGAGGAAGTCACCCCTTTTATAACCCATGGGCTGACGTTAGCAATTTCGGGGGTGCGGACCCCGAAAGGCTAAAAAGCCCAGAGAAGGAACCAAGTCTTTGGCCTTTCAGTGTTTTCAGAGTCTGAAAACACCAAAAGGTCAGGTCTTTGGCCTTCTGGCCATTTCAGCATTTTGGAGGATCTAAGTCCTCTGAAAGTCTGAAGGAGCTGAAAAGTCGGGTCTTTGGCCTTTCGCCCATTTTGTTATTTTGGAGGACTTAAGTCCTTCGAAAGGCCAAAAGGGCTGAAAGGCCAAAAAAGGCTTCTTCCTTTGGTTTCACTAGTCTTTCTCAGTGGCTGACTAGATCTCTATGAGGGGCGAACATGACGACAAGACAAAAAAGAAAAAGGGGGGTCCCCATGGTCAGAGGACCTTAAAATGGGGTGTGTGTTGTGGACCCACAACAATATGGTTGTGGCACAAAAGATTTTGTCATGTGAATTTTGACAACATGATGAAAATAAGCAGAAGGAGAAATGTAAGAGGCTTATCAATGATGACAAATCCCAACAACATCATGTGCAAGAATTGTCAAAAAGGTAAAATGAAAAATTATAGTTTCAAAAGTAAAACCCATACAACTAATGATATTCTAGAATTAGTTCATATTGATCTATGTGGACCAATGAGGACAAAGAGTTATTATGGAGATAAGTATTTTATTCTCTTTGTTGATGATTACTCTAGAATGATGACAATTATGTTTCTAAAAGATAAATTTGAAGCATTCAAGCTGTTTAAATGGTATAAGGCTATGGTAGAGAAATAGAGTGGTAAGGATCTGAAATGTTTGAGATCAAATAGGGGAGGATAATTTATATTAGATGAATTCAATAATTTCTGTAATGAGTATGGTATAAAAAGACATATTTCTACACCAACAACACCACAACAAATTGGGATTGTTGAGAGAAGGAACAAATCAATAGTTGATTGTGCTAGAACACTGATGATAGAGAAAGGCATCACCCAAATCTTCTGGAGGGAAGCTGTTAGTACTGTTGTCTACACACTGAATAGAGTGCAATTGAAGGACACAAAGAAGACACCTTATGAGCTATGGTATGGTAAAACACCTAATGTAAGTTACTTCAAAATCTTTGGTACTCAATGTTATGTCTTAAAGGATGATAGAAATGGAAATCTTGACACCAAAAGTGATGAAGGTATCTGTCTAGGGTATTCCACCAAGAGAAAAGCTTATAAATGTCTTATCAAGGATTCTAACAAAATTGTTGAAAGTGAAAATGTAAAGATAGATGAATTTGCAGAAAACAATAAGCTAGAAAGCACAAGAGAACCAGTGGACTACAACAAGTATGTATACTGTTAGGAACTCAACACTCTGCTTGATCAATAGTGCTTAATTCTAGAACAATAGAATGTTGCAACCGACAGTTAGACTGTAATTACCGATGGTCAAGATGATGATCAAAATAATGTGCAAGGTGATGAAGAATAGAATGAAGATCAAAATGAAGATAAAGATGATGCACAAAGAGTTGTACCTATACTTGCAAGATATGTAAGAAGGAACCATCTAAAGATCCAGATCATAGGAGATAAGAAAGCTGGTACAAGAACAAGAAGTAATTCTTTAAACTCAAATTGTTTAATTTGTGAATTTGAGCCAAAATCTATCAATGTTTTACTTGATAATGAGGAATGCATAAGTTCTATGAATGATGAGATTGAGAAGATTGAAAAGAAAAAGACATGGTAACTTGTGCCAAGACCAAATGAAAAGAATGTCATCGGTACAAAATGTATATTCAGGAATAAGCTGAATGATAATGGAGAAGTCACAAGGAACAAAACAAGACTAGTATGCAAGGGGTATGTACAAGAGTAAGGTATAGACTATGGAGAGACCTTTGCACCCATTTCTAGGCTAGAAGGTGTAAGAATTCTACTTTCTTATGCTACATATAAAGGATTCAAGGTATATAAAATGGATGTCAAGTTTGCATTCCTGAATGGAATACTTGAAGAAGAGGTATACATTGAACAACTAGGAGGGTTTGTCGATCCAGACAAGAGAAACATGGTATGTAGACTTCACAAAGCCTTGTATGGATTGAAACAAGCTCCTAGAGCCTGGTATGAAGGACTTCATTCCTACCTTATAAGTATTGGATTTTTAAGGACTAGTGAAAGCAGTAATCTTTATTTGAAGGAAGATACTGATGCTAACACTTTGATTGCTGAAATATTTGTTGATGACATCATATTTGGAGGCAATGATATTCTATGAAAATCATTTTATAATGAGATGAGAAAAGAGTTTGAGATGTTTATGTTTGGAGAGATCAAGTTCTTTCTTGGTCTATAGATCATTTAACAAGATGAAGGTATTTTCATTACTCAGTCCAAATACATTAAAGAGGTCCTAAAAATATTCAAGATGGAAGATTCCAATATAGTTGGAACACCAATGGCTACTGGATGTAAGTTGACAAAGGAGGACAAGACAATAGAGGTAAATCAGACTTTGTATAGATCAATGATTGGAAAACTCATGCATGTTGTACACACCAGACCAGATATTGCACATGTAGTAGGAATTGTTGCTAGATTTTCCGCTAACCCCAGGGAATCACATATGAATGCTATGAAAATAATTCTAAGGTATCTGAACAATACTAAGGAATATGGATTTTGGTATAGAAGAGAAGGAAAATTTGAACTTAAGGTGTTTACCGATGCTGATTGGGCTGGATATCTTGATGACCAAAAGAGCACAACTGGAGGAGCATTCTTTATGGGTGATAGAGTTGTCACATGGATAAGAAAGAAGCAAGGATGCATCTCACAGTCTACTATAGAAGTAGAGTATGTTGTTGTTTCTGCAAATTGCTCAAATATTGCATGAATCAAACAATTACTAGAAGGTATGCATATGAAGATCTTAGAACCAATGATTATCTATTGTGATAACACTAATGAAATAAACATTTCCAAGAATCCAGTCATGCATTCCAAGACTAAACACATTGCCATCAAGTATCATTATTTGAGAGAACAAGTTCAAGAAAAGGAAATGATACTTGAGTATGTGAAATCAAAAGAACAATTGGCCAATATCTTCACCAAGCCACTGCCCAAGGATACATTTGAGTACTTGAGAAAGACACTAGGGGTCAAACCCTTGTCTACCAGTTAGTAAAATGACTGAAGGTTGCATCAGCCTACATATTATCAGAATATCATTCATGTTGATGCAAGAAAAAAGATGAACTTCAAAGATACATCTATATACAGACAGGTATATATCATAACCGAGCACTAGAGCATATTGTTGAAATTGCTGATGGATAAGGGAAACGCAAGGAATATATTATGGATGAAAAAAAATGACTGTTTGACATAGATGTTAGATATTTGTAAAATATTTGTTTGGCATTGTTGTTAAAGGGAGAGAAATTATCCATATTATCAGATCTTTCTAGAAAGGGAAAGAGGTATCCATCATCACACTATTCCAACATGGAGGATTATATCCTTAGGGACAAATTGTATGGAAATATTATACAAAGGGAGAGTTGCTGACAAGAGAAAAAGACATCAAAAGAAAAGAACAGTCAAGGGAGAGAAATTGACACAAGAAGAGGACACAACACATTAGAATAAAGAGAGCTGCAAGAATCAAATCCAAGCTAAAATAGAGCTTACTAATGGTCATACATTTATAGGTTGATCAGAACAAAAAGATTGGTAGTTTGATGAATCTCAACTACTGTATTTCATATTGTATTAGGAATAGTATAGTGTGATAATATAGTATGTTGCCATCAATGCCAAAGGGAGAGATTGATGACATGTAACTGATTGGATGTTTGACAATGTTAAGTTGAATATAATGCAAGGCATTAAATTAGTTAATGGTTTGTATTATCATTGATGTCAACTTGATATCATCTATTAGGTCATGTACATAATCCCAAAGACTTTAGAGAATCAATGGAACAAAGGTTATGCTTTCAACAATGCATAAAATTCAAGTATTCACTTAGTGACAAACAACACCGACGGAGTGCACATTGACAGTTAGAGGAAAGAAGAACACTCACAGTGATACCCAAACAGCTAAAGTATAGTGTTTCCCAAGAAAGTAAAACCATAGCATGCCCAAAGAACAAAGTCAGAAGGTTGCCCGACGAGTAAAATTCCAATGATGCCCGACAAACAGAGATCACAAAGCTAACTGGAGTCTCACCGATGGAACTGTCAATTGTCACCGAAAACTAACTATAGAAGTGACTGACGGAACAAAGAGTTTAGAAAATGACAAAATATCTAGCTGGCAAGAGATAAAGATAGACTTAGCTGGTTGTTTTCTTTGTTTTACTCGACCAGATTTAAGTGATTTATTTAAAGATGATTTGTATAGTTGGCAAGAAGATAATTATGAGAAAAATTAGGAGTTATGCTTTAAATCTAATTTGCTGGAATTTTTTTCACGCCAAGAATCAAGAATCAAGAACCAAGAATCAAGAATCAAGAAACAGTGAATATCATGTCTATATAAGAGACAAGCTTAATTCATTTACGAATGGGATTAAGGGGAGTGAATAGAAAGAGAATTTTGAAGATAAACTGATGAAGAATAACTTCATAATAGTCCTGATCAATCAAGCTGAAGGAGAGGTAAGGAATTCTACAGACACCGACAAACAGTAAAGCACAACATCACAGAGCAGAAAGTGTGGAGCATAAAGAATTAAATTGATACATTGATCAGAGAGGTAATGTACTTAAATAGATCTTAAAATCTACAATTCAAAGTTCCATTAGAAATAGGTCATAGTATTTTAGTTTAACCATTGAAGCACCAAGTCTCTTAACCGAGCAGGACTTAACAGTCTTCTATATATTGAGGTACATCCTAAGGAGTGCCAAAAAGGTTGATTCATGAAAGTAGCATTGGACTTACCCGATACCTATTGACACTCCAAGAAGGAGGTTGATTCAAGGATGGTAGCAATAGATGCCCGATACTAAGTGACAACTTCTATGTATAAAATCCTCTAATAAGGTCACACTTAATAGTGTGTTTGTAACCTTTAACAAGGATGGCTCCTAATAGGGCTCACTTTAGAAGAGTGAAAAATTGTGGTACCGGTCCCAATGGTTTTTCCCCTAATAGGGTTTCCACTTTAAAAATTCATGTTTTATGTGTGTATAATTCATTTCTTTATTATTTCGTATCTGACATAGTTAAAACTAGATTGATTGGTATACTCTACTTATTTACTAAGTTTTGGTAAATAGTTATACTACTTATCGGTAATCAAGAAAGAACAAGGAAAGACAGAGAACACTGACAGACAGTTAATCATTATAAGTATTTCATGACATGCATCTTGTAGGGACATAATAATCTGAGGTTTATTGATTTGTGGTTAAGTTTGAAGGATAATTTTTTGAGGCCATTAATTCACCCCCCCTCTCAGTTATTACTAACAATATGATGACCTCAAAGCATACAATGAGGATTTATTCCAACATGAGATCCCTTTTAAAGAAGATGCCAAACCTTTCAGACAAAAGAAAAGACCTATAAATCCCACATTAAGGCCCAAAATGGAGCAAGAACTAAAGAATTTGAAGGATGCAGGGATAGTTAAACCCATTAGACATTCTTCTTGGGTTTCCAACTTAGTTCCTGTCCAGAAAAAGAATGAAGATATAAGTTTATGTGTGGATTTCGAAAACTTAAATATATATTCCCTCAAGGATAATTATGATCTCCCTAATATGGAAAACATGTTGTAGATATTTACTGGATGTGAGTTGATGTCTATGATGGATTCATTCTCTAGGTATAACCAGATAATGGCTAAAGAGTCAAAACAATTCAAAACTACTTTTACTACACCATGGGGAACATATTTTTATGTCAGAATTCCTTTTAACTTGATAAATGTTGGAGCCACATTTCAGAGGGCTATGGATGTTTCTTTCTTAGATTTCTTGCAAAAATTTATAGAGGTTTATCAAGATGATCTTATAGCCTATTCTACAAGGGAAGAGCAACATTGTGAGAATTTGGAAATTTTTTTGAAAGAGCTCTAGAATTTGGGATTTCTTTGAATCCTAAGAAATGTACTTTTGGGGTGACTAAAGGTAAGTTATTGGGGCACATTATTTCAAAAGATGGGGTTATAATTGATCCAGAAAGAGTAGCTTCTATAGATAAAGTTCCACTTCCAAAAAATGTAAAAGGTATACAATCTTTCTTTATACAAGTAAACATTTTGAGATGCTTTGTTACAAACTTTTTTGAAATGAGCAAACCTATATCCTAGATGTTGAAGAAAGATGCAAAGATGGAATGGAATGGAGAATCCACTCAGGAAAGATATCAAGGATGCCCTTTTTTAAGAACTCTTGGTTATCTAAAGCCTATGTACATAGTTTCTTTTGTATCATGCCACACCATTTTTGTTGTTTTGTTGTAGAAGACTGAAGAAGGATTTGAACAACCTATTGCCTTTTTCAACAAATCACTATAGGCTGCAAAACTTAAGTATGATATTAATGAGAAGAAATCCTATGCATTGGTAAATGTTGTTAAACATTTTAGATGTTATCTTCTAGGTATTATAGTAGTTGCTTATGTTCCTTCAGCAGTAGTTAAGGACATCTTCACACAACAAGAGGTGTCCAGGAAAAGATGTAGATGGATTAACAGGATCTAGGAGTTCAACATTGAGATAAAAATCACAAAATTGGTAAGAGTGCTAGGATTGCCTAAATTTATGGCTAATGCAAATTTGGATGCAAATTATATAAATAATTTATAAGAAGAGAAGAGGCCTTTCATATGCAATCTTGATCATTGTGATTGGTACAAAAACATTATTTATTATTTGCAAAGAATGAATTTTCCACCAGGAATGGATGAAAGAAAGAAGTGAACTCTAAAGCTACAAGCTATCCATTTTTCCCTAATCAGAGATGAGTTATGGTGGAGAAATCCTAAAGGGATTTTATTGAAATGTGTTGATGAGGAACAAGAAGGAATAATTTTGTAAGAAGTGTACTATGGAGTTTATGGTGGCCACTACATGGAAAAGACCACTGCTCATAAGATTCTAAGAGTAGGATTCTAGTGGCCTACTATTTTCAAATATGCTCATCAGCTGGTCAAGAAGTGTGATTCCTGTCAATGATTTTCTAGTAAGCTAAAATTATCTAGTAATGTACCTATAACACAAGTAGAAGTACAAGCCCCTTTTCAATAGTGGGATATTGATTTCATTGGAGAGATTGAAACTAAATCCAGTGGAGGTAATTCTTGGATAATTGTAGCAATTGATTACTTTACTAAGTGGGTTGAAGGAATCCCCACTAAAAGGGAAACTAGTAAAGTAGTGATATGCTTCTTGTTAAAACATATTATCATAAGGTTTGGATGTCTAGAAATAATTGTATCAGATAATTCCATGTGCTTTAAGTCTGAAGAATTTATGAATTTTTGTACTGAATATGGTATTCAGACATCTTACTTTGCACCCTATCACCCCCAAGGAAATAGTCAAGAAGGATCTACCAATAAAAGTTTTCTTAAGATCATTAAAAGAGTCTTGGATAAAAATAAGAAGGCATGTGACTAAAAGTTGACAATGGTTGTTTGGGCAGATAGAGTGACTTATAAAAAATAAATAAGATGTTCTCCATTCAGCTTGGTCTATGGGTTTCAAGAAAGGTTTCCTCTGAATAATCTAATGTAGATGTACAAGTTTGTGCAATTATATGATGATGACATTAACTATGACATGAAAATAATAATTGATGACTTGGTTGAATGGGATGAGACCAGGAGGGAAGCTTTTTCAAAAAATGCTAAGCTTCCATTGCAAGTCAAGAACTTGTATGATAAAAGGGAAGTATTGAGACAATTTAGTGTTGGAGACTATGTGTTGATGTGGAAAGCCAAATTGGAGGATAAGGGTAAACATGGAAAATTTGATCCAATCTACTGGGACCATATGTCATCCATGAAAGGTATGGAAAAAATTCTTATTTATTGAAAGATCTCACTGAAAACATTTTAGAATTTCTAGTTCATGGAAAATTCTTAAAATTATACTTGTCATGAAATCTGATTACCCATGGACAGTAGGTTGTATATATAGTTTGTTTTCTATAGTTGGTTGTGATTTTTCTAGGTTAGGTTTGACTTTTGTTGTGTGAGAAGATTAGTTTATTTTGGTTAGTTTGGTCTGCTTCCCCCTGAGATTCTAGATTTTTGCAATACCTACAAGAGGCATTCATCCCCAATTAGAGTCATTGTTAGACTTATTTAAAAAATTTCTATTTTCTAGCCTTAGCTCGTATTTTTGCAATTGTTCTAGGTTTTTGGCCCTTAGGGTATTTTCTTCATGATGAAAAAATATGTCTTAAACCCTAACCCTTCATGGAATTTTCTAATTTTAAGTTACCTTTTTCGAGTCACTAAATTCCTTTTTATGTCATGTGCATGGCCAAGGAATATTATTTTATCTTGTGAAACTCTTTATCTCTTAATCTCCAGGTGATATGGAATATTCTCTTTCCTTTCTGAGATCGCAAGCAGGTCGTTGATTGGGATCCTTTTAAGTTATGATCATTCATCTGGCGAGGATTGTATATGGAGATTGAGATGAGTGGCTGGCACATAATCTCATAATGAATTGATGACATCATGATATGTCTAGAGATCTAGCACAGACCATAGATCTTGTATAGATCATGTGCTTGGTGTCAGATCTCAGAATAAAGCCAAGGGTTAAAAATGTGTTAGCAACTTAGAGATCTCTTTAGTCATGTGATCTTGTAAATAACTCATGGTTAATTCAAGGTTGGTTAAGTTTATTCAGCGACTTAGAAATAAGCTTGCTGGTGCATAATATCAAGGTTTTGACCCAAGTTAATTTTAAATTGCCAAGGTTATTTTTTTTCTTCAGTCACGTGGTCTCTAGATTGATGCTTGACTCAAGTAAAGTTAAGGTGGTCCAGGTAAGATTAAATCAAAACTATAGATAATGAGATAGATCAGAGGGATTGCATATAATTGTTAGAATAGTCCCAAAGGATAATTGAGAGGGGGGGTGAATCAGTTATCAGCTGATTTAATTATTTTCTCTTGTTAACTCCAAAATACAATAAAGTAAATGCACATTCAGATAACACAATAGACAACACCACAATTTGGTTACGGGGAAACCAAATTGTAAAAACCCAGGTGGGAATTAACATCCACAATGAACTATACTTGTTTATAATAATCCCTGTTAGAAGATCTCACAACCCTGTTAGGAGTTGTTCTTTACAATGCAATAAGTATAGTGACCTGGTTAAGGGTCTAACCCTGTTAGGAGTCTTTTACAAATAACCCAGTTAAGGGTGAGGACTCACTATCCAAAAGATCATTGCTTTATTGGTGAAGGCTACAACCTTATCTAGAATAGATATGCACTATATATGATGGTGAACTGTAGAGTAGACCTTCTATCTTGATCAGTTCCAGTGTATTGTAATCTTTCACTTCTTCTTCACATAGATCCTTGATGAATGAAACTCAAGTGATATTCTGCTCTGCACTTTTCCTATATCTTTTCTTATCATTCACACTTAGCATTCCACAAATGACTTGCTATAAGTACCTTCGTCAAAGTATAAGATCATGAGACTAGTTAGACAACTCTTCATAACATCCTTGTCATCTTTACTAATCATGCAAGCATAATTACAACTATGCAATATAAACTAAATAGACACGATGCTTCACTAAGTTGGCCTCACCAAATTAACTCTAACTTTGCAATCTTGTTGAAACATGTTTGGTGCCTTTAGATAACTATTATCAACTCATAACTTAACTTGAATATACACACGCATATCCCAAAGATAGGTGCAACTCAAGAACCAATGCAATACGTCAACTCTATACAAACAAACTCCAGAAACTGTAACTATCACATAACATAATTACTCAACACAACTGAAACTTCATATCTGAGTCTGTGTGTATGAACAAAACATAAACAACATGTCTACAACATGAATATAACAATGCAAGACTTGATATCATTAGTCTAATAAGTACATACAAAACACTGCTGTATATTATATGTTATCATCAATGACAAAAATACAATCAACTAGCTGCCAAAAGTAAATCTCCAATAATCTCCCCCTTTGACATTGATGGCAACATATGATATTAAAAACATCTTCAGCACATGGTGTCTTTTTTATTTTTACAATCTTCTCAATATCCTCATCAAAGATTTCTCTACACTGTTGCAACTCCTCTGTCTATGTTTATACTCCCCTAGAGTATATTCTCCCCCTTACTATATACTCCCTCTTTGACATCAATGGCAAAGGGCACCATGAAAAATTAGGCACAAGTACTACTCCAGAAGTAGAGTAGTCAACCATTCATCAGTCACTTAATGACTTATGTTCTTGCAGCTTTATCTAATCAGACTCGGGAGAGGGAATTACTCCCAACTTCTCCCTGAGATACTCAAAAGTATCTATTGATAAGGGCTTTGTGAAAATATCTGCCAACTATTCTTTGGTGCTCACATAGTCCAATTTTATTTCATTATCTGCAACTTTTTCTCTAATAAAAAGGTATTTAATCTTAATGTGTTTTGTCTTTGCATGCATCACAGGGTTCTCAGACATGTTAATAGTACTGGTGTTATCACAATGGATAACAATGGGATAGTCATCTTGTATACCAAAATCTTTAACCTTTTGCTTGATCCAAACCATTGTTGAACAATTCAATGCTGCTACAACATATTCAACTTTGCTACCGACTGAGAGATACAATTCTGCTTCTTTCTTACCCAAGAAACTAACCTATCTCCAAGAAATACTGCTCCTCAAGAAGTACTCTTCCTGTCATCAAGACAAGCTGCCCAATCTGCATCTGTATACACATGAAGTTGTACATTCTCTGATTTAGGATACCATAAACCATAGTCTATAGTTCCCTTTAGATATCTAAATATTCTCTTTATTGCCATTAGGTGGTTCTGTTTTGGTTTAGCTACAAATCTACCAACAATGCCAACTGCATTAGATATGTCTGGTCTAGATTGAGTAAGATATATCAGTTTTCCAATCATAGATTTATATAATGTCTTGTCAATTGCTGCGGAATCATCTTCTTTAGAAAGCTTGTTTCTAGTTACCATAGGAGTGCATACTAGATTACAATCTTCCATCTTGAAATTTTTCAATATTTCCCTCACATATTTGGACTGATTTATGAATATTCCTTTATCTGTCTGCTTTACGTTCAATCTGAAAAAATATTTTATAGGACCAATCATGCTCATTTCAAATTCATTCTGCATTTCTTTTGCAAATTCTACACTAAGCTTATCATTACCTGCAAAGATAATGTCATCAACAAATATGGAAACAAGTAATAGTCCATCAGGTGTCTCTCTTATGAATAGGTTACAATTTGCCACCCCTTTCTTAAATCCAATCCTAGTAAGATAACCATCTAGTCCCTCATACCAAGCTCTTGGGGCCTGTTTAAGTCGATAGAGTGCTTTCTTCAATCTGCATACCATGTCTGGTTTATCTGACAGATTAAATCCTTTAGGTTGTTCTATGTAGACTTCTTCCTTCAAGTCTCCATTTAGAAAAGTTGATTTGACATCCATTTGATATACTTTAAAATCCTTAAATGTTGCATAAGCCAAGAATAACTATATGGCTTCCAGTCTTCTCATAGGGGCAAATGTGTCAGTGTAATCTATCCCTTCCCTTTGTGCATATCCTTTACACACTAGTCTTGCTTTGTTTCTGACCACTGTACCATCTTCATTCATCTTGTTCCTCAATACCCACTTTGTTCCAATCATATTTTTGTCACTGGGTCTAGGGACCAATTCCCATGTATCATTTTTTATTATTTGATCTGATTCTTCTTCCATTTCTTTTTGCCAATCAGAATCCTTGCAAGCATCTTCAACATTTAAAGGTTCAATCTATGAAAGTAAACATACCTCTTCATCCACTATTAACCTTTTTTCTTTTTATCTAGTCAAAACACTGTTGTTCTGATCTCCAATGATATCATCTTTTGAATGATACCTAGATGTTAAATTTGAAACTTTTGGTGTAACATCCTCATCTGTAATATGTGATACTTCTTTGCTTGATTTAGGTTCATTACATGAAACATCAATGAAATCAAACATTTCTTCAATAACAATGTCTTTACTGCTAGGCCTGGGTTCATCCTCAATCATAGGTGCATATTCATAGTACCTTTCTTGAACCATGAACTTC
>MU225579.1:1658616-1688125 GCA_018584345.1 Thuja plicata | reverse complement strand
ACCAAGGAAAATACCTTCATCGCTTCTAGCATCAAACTTACCAACACCATCATCTCTCTTGATGTAGCACTTGCTGCCAAATATTCTAAAGTATTTTACTGTAGGTACATTACCAAACCAAATTTCACAAGGTGTCTTATCCACGCCTGGCCTTAGTTTTGTTCTGTTGATAGTATAGACTGTTGTATTGAATGCATCTCTCCAATAGGTGTGTGCAACTTTTCCTTCAATCATCATAGTGTGCGTTGTATCAAGTATGATCCTATTCCTTCTTTCTACTATCCCATTCTACTGTGGGGTTCTGGGTGCACTCAACTGTCTTTTAATTCCATGTTCTCCATAGTATTCATAAAACTGGTCAGAGGTGAATTCTCCTCCTCTATCTAATCTCAAACATTTTAGTTTTAATCCAGATTCATTCTCCACTTAGACTTTGAATATTTTGAATTTATCAAAGGCTTTAGACTTCTCCTTTAAGAACGCAACCCACATCATCCTTGAAAAATCATCAACAAACAAAATGAAATACCTTTCTCTGTAATATGATCTAGTTTGAGTGGGACCACATAAATCTGTATGCATTAGGTCTAACTTGTTTTTAGCTGAGTTCTACTTGCTTCTGAAGGAGCTCCTTATATGCTTTCCCATAACACATTCCCTTCATATTGTGTCTATTGGTCTTGCAATACTTGGAAGATCTCTAACTGCCTTGACATTGCTTATCTTCACTATATTATCAAAATTGATATGACAGTATCTCTTGTGCCATAATGAACTGTCATCCATTTTTTCAACAAAACAACTTACATCTGAATTAAGCTGAAAAACATTACCTTTTTTTTTGGATCCTGATGCAATCATGTCTCTTTCTTTGTTGCTAATAATTCTTTTGCTGTCTTTGAATTCTAGATGATAACCTTTGTCAAGTAGCTATCCAACACTTAGTAAATTGTGATGTAATCCATCAACATACAGAACATCATCTATCTTGTTCTTTCCATCCAAGGTGATGGATCCTCTGTCAATGATAGGTTTAGGAGTGTTATCTCCAAATCTAACCATACCACCTTTGTACTTGTCTAGATGAACAAATCTATCTTTATTACTTGTCATGTGATGAGAGCATCCGATGTCAATAATCCAATTAATTATGATGTCTGCTTTGGAAATTAGGGCTAACTTCTGTGTTTCCTTTTCATCTTCAATGTCCATATGCTCAAGAAAATTTTCCATGTCTTTAAGGGCAATGAATCCAATTTCATCTTTTCCTAAATCTTCATCAGTTATACCTTCTTCAGCATGATAGCATTCCTTCCTATATTTAGGTTTATAATTAGATCTAAATTTCTTTACTCTTGTAGGACACTTGGATGCAAAGTGACTGATCTTGTTTCATGAGAAACATTTGAATGGAAGTTTTCCTTCATATTTCCCTTTTCCTTTCTTTACTCTTTTAGCAATCATCGTAATGATTTCTTCTAGTTCTTCATCAACTTCTTCTTTCTCATTATTGCTAGGGATGCGAGATCTCTTACCATGGACTAAAGCTTTGAAGGCTATTTCACTTTTAGGTTCAGTCTTCAATCTTGATATCTCAAATGCAAATATTTTACTGATCAAATTCTCTCTCTTGAAGTCTTGTGAAAATTTCATGGTTTCCTCTAGAATACTGATCTTTTTCTCATAGTATGATATTAAAGTAGTCAACAACTTGTCCATTATATCCTCTTCTGATATTTCTCCACCATTGTTCTTGATTCCATAAACTGATTCATTTATTCTCTGATTATAGGTGCTAATGTTCTCTTTAGGTAACATCTCTAGACTATTGTATTTCTTTTTCCATGTCTTCCTATGTGCATTCTTTACTTGAACATCTCCTTCAAACATGTCTTCTAAATACTTCCAAATTGTGTATGCCTTGTCTAGTTTCTTGATCTCAGAAAATTCACTGTCAGATAGCGCACTTATAAGGGCTTCTTTTGCAACTGCATTAGCTGTGAATGTATCCTTTTGTTTACTAGTAGCATCATCTCTTGATAAGTCTTTTAAAGAGGGAATAACAACTTCTTGTGTGGCTATCTGAAAGATGTCAAAACCAACACACTGTAGATGTGTTATCATTTTGTTTTTCCAATATAGATAATTTTCTCCATCAAACTTAGGACTCTCTTTTCTGAAGTATGCCATCTAATCTACCTTAAGCTATTAGGCTTTCTCTTCAAGGAACTTGGCTTTGATACCAATTGTTAGAATAGTCCCAAAGGATAAATGAGAGGGGGGGTGAATCAATTATTAGCTAATTTAATTCTTTTCTCTTGTTAACTCTAGAATACAATAAAGTAAATGCACATTCAGATAACACAATAGACAACACCACAATTTGGTTACGGGGAAACCAAATGATAAAAACCCTGGTGGGAATTAACACCCACAATGAACTATACTTGTTTATAATAATCCATGTTAGAAGATCTTGCAACCCTATTAGGAGTTGTTCTTTACAATGCAATAAGTATAGTGACCTGGTTAAGGGTCTAACCTTGTTAGGAGTCTTTTACAAATAACCTGGTTAAGGGTGAGGACTCACTATCCAAAAGCTCACTGCTTTAATGGTGAAGGCTAAAACCTTCTGTAGAATAGATATGCACTATATCGGATGATGAACTATAGAGTAGAACTGCTATCTTGATCAGTTGCAGTGTATTTTAATCTTTCACTTCTTCTTCACATAGATCCTTGATGAATGAAACTCAACTGATATTCTGTTCAACACTTTTCCTATATCTTTTCTTATCATTCACACTTAGCATTCCACAAATGACTTTCTATAAGTATCTTCCTCAAAGTATAAGATCAAGGGAACTTTTAGATAACTCTTCATAACATCCTTGTTGGCTTTACTAATCATGCAAGCATAATTACAACCGTGCAATATAAACTGAATAGATACGATGCTTCACTAAGTCGGCCTCACCAAATTAACTCTAACTTTGCAATATTGTTGAAACACATTTGGCACCTTTAGATAACTATTATCAACTCATAACTTAACTTGAATATACACATGCATATCCCAAATATAGGCATAATTCAAGAACCAATGCAATACGTCAGCTCTGTACAAACAAACTCCAGAAACTGTAACTGCCACATAACAAAATTACTCAACACAACTAAAACTTTGTATCTGAGTCTGGATGTATGAACAAAACATAAACAACATGTCTACAGCATGAATATAACCACACAAGGCTTGATATCAACATTCTGATAAGTATATACAAAACACTACTGTATATTATATGTTGTCATCAATGACAAACATACAATCAACTAGCTGCCAGAAGTAAATCTCTAATAGTAATCTCTAAATGTTACCCAAGTTAAGTGAAATATTCAGTGACTTGGAGATAACAGAGTCTTTAAATCTCTAGATAGACCTTGAGTCAATCATGGTTAAGTTCTGAGCCAAGTGGAGTTTGCATGGAAAAAATTTGAACCATTGATCACAGAAGAGATCTAGGGTTGGCGCTTAATCTCTAGATAAATTCAAATAGTCAACATTCTTTCAGCGATCTAGAGAGGTGGATAGAGATGCAGCCATGTGTCCATGTGAAGACCAAATATTGTGGTTTTTTTGTGATCTGTGAATTTAACCTAAGTTAATCTAGACATTGGTAGATTTAGTGGTAAGCTTTATCGGTGAATCTTGCAGTAGATTGGGGTTAAGGCCAAGTAAAGTTAAGTTAAGGATGAGCTAGCTAGGGTTTGATTTTCTATCCATTGATTGAGTCCTTTTTCTAACATGATTAGAGGGATGGCGTGTAATCTTGAAATGTAACTTGAGTTAGGAAAAAAATTTAGCGACTTTGAGTTTCACACAATTTCTCAATCTCCAAATGACTTGAGTAAGGATAGAGTTAAGAGATTAGTTGATAAGGATCAAATCAGAACTGCTGATTTAGTGTTAATCATGTGGTTCACATTTATTCTTGAAAGGAAATGGTCAAACATAATTGTATTCAGAGACTTAATGTAGGCCATAGATCTTTCTCTAACCTTTTTCTCATCGTGTGGCTTGCATGTAGTCTCTAAGTAAACTCAAGGGTTAAATAATCATTCAGAGACTTCGAGATCCCTTCAGTCATGTAATCTCCAAATCAAACTAGGGTAAAGATAAGTCTAGTCAAGTCAAAATTAGTAATTCAACAAATCCTTCGGTCATGTAATCTCCAGATTTGACCATGGGTAAAGGATTAAATATCTAAGTTTGTGATTTCCCTTCAGTCACACAATCTATAGATGACTTGAGTTAGAATAAAGTTAAGGGCTGAGTTGATAAGGGAAATACCTAAGCCATTGATGTTGTGTTGATTATATGGTTTGCATTTAATCTCGTAATGAAATGGCCAAGTATAGATATGTCATGAGATTCGGTGCATGTCATCAATGCAGTGAAGATCTAGCGGTGTGCACGTGATTTCAAAGCAAACTTAGGGTTAAGTGAAATGTTTAGCGACTTCAATTTTCATTCAGTCACTGAATCTTGGGATAAAATATAGTTAAGAGCCCAAGTCATGTTAGTCAAACAGGTTTTTTGCATGGATATGATCTGAACTATTGATTGAAGATAAGATCTTATGGCTTGCACGTAATCTCAAATCTTAACCCAAGTAAATCTAAACATTTAGCAATTGAGACATTACACAGTTGCGCAATCTCTAGATAAAGTAAGAGTTAGAGGCTAGTTAGAGGCATGTTAAAGGAAAATTACAAATAAAAGGTTGATCAAATGGCTGATGCTATCCCTTGATTTCAGAGATGAATATTTTTAGTTATCAAGACATTGCACCTAATCGACACCTATCTTCATGAGATCGTGGGGCCGGGGTAAGGAAGAGATAAAGGGAAGATAAGTTAGAAAAGATTGTGCGATAGGCTTAATGGCTTAATGAAAAGTTTCTTAAGATTTAATCTTTGAGGCATCGCGCCCATTTTTCATGTGGCTAGGTTTGATCTTATGCCTGAGTAACTTAAACTACATCGATGACTTAGTTTTAGAGTTGATAAAGGATTCAATCTTAGTCGTTGATTTAGTTGTTCATGCCACCTATGACCATTATACCAGAATTCCAAATGTTTAAATCTTTTCTCAGAATATTTTTCATGGCAGTCGACAGATATTTTATCTCAGAGAAAAAATTTCCACACGGTGACTTCCGTACAATTTTGAAGAAGTTACAAGGATGCAGGCAGTCAGAAGACAAAGTTCTTAAAAAATCTTGTAAAAAGGTGGTTGTTATTTCACTTGTGTTTTTGTTTCTTGTATGAGTCATATCTTTTGTCTTTTTCCAATTTATATATAACTTGTTACAATCCTCTTCTATAAAAGGATTCCCAAGATCATTGGAAGGGGCTGGAAAATTGAGCACTGTAATCATCCTTTAAAGTTTTTAGTCAAAATAATATAGAAAAATTGTACTAGATAGGTTTCAAGATTAGAAATAAAGTTGGAAGGTTTCTTGCATGTTATTGAAGAGGTTATCTTTGATTAAATCTTGTATATAGAAGTATGATTCCTTAAACTTAATGCAAAGATCTAGATTCCAATCTCTCCTTTGGTGTTATGTCTTGTGAGTTATGAATTTTCCAATTCATTAGCCTAGATTTTATCTATGTTTATGTAGTTATTTTAGAGTTTTGATCAAGGATCAGATTAAATGATGCTCTAAGTATTACATAGGTTCATCTTGATATATACTAGGATTTTATAATTAGTGTGGGTTTGGGATAGTTGTGTTTATGGATTGTAATCTCTGATAATAATTGACTTCTACATATTGTATTTGTTCTAGAGTATACCCCAATGGATAAAGCACTAATAAAAAAACTGATAAGTTCTATATTGTTGTATGTCTAGTTATAGATTGGCTATGTTTCTGCAAACACAAACATAAAATCCATTATGTTCTAAATTTGTATAATTTTTTTGTGATATATCTATCTCATGCTCCATTTCATGGTTGATATTCAATGGATAATTAGCCAATTATCTAGTATCTCTCAGTTATGTTGAGTCTTTGTGAGATTCCTACTTGATTAATACCATATAGATTATCTGGAGGTATTAAAGGGTATCCCCACTTGGTATAGTGCAACCTAAAGTGTAGAAGCATGGTATGAGTAATTTTTGATGATCATAATTTTTCATTAGTATACAAGGAAAAAAAATTGAACCACTGGTTACATGATCACTGAGTGATAGAAAACAGACAAGAGAAGAGGTCACCAAAATAAACAAGTACAATGGTCACCAAAAATATCTTAGTACAGTGACACACTGAGATCAGTGAACACTGAAAAATAGTTCATAGAGTAACCCAACAGATAGTTACAAAGTAAACTAAGAGCATAGTCACAGAGAAACCTGAGAGCAATATGTCTATAGTGACATCATCGAGCACAAGTCTAGCGAGAGATAGTTTTATTCCCGAGAAAAGTGGATCTAAGATACACGTCAGATAAAACACTTCAGTCTTATAATTAGCTTTATGCTTAGCTGTAAAACCATTTATTGAGGAACAAGTAAAGCATATTTAATAGTTTTAATCAATTTAACTGATTGGAAACATGCACACTAGGAGATCAAGGTCAAGTTGTAAACCTTTGATCATATAATTTTTATTGTAAAGCGTGAAACCTAAATAAGTCAATACATTGTATAAATAGATGTAGTAATCAATCAAAACATTATGATTGTAGTCGTAGAAGACATCTATGGATCAAACAAAGAGTTTCATGAAGAAGGACACAAAATGAAGAATTCAGTTATGAAGAACTAGATTCAAGGCTACCAAGTACAATAGAGGTATTAATCAATCACTATAGGTGATACAAATATCTTGTGAGCTTGAAGGATCTGTATTCATAAATTCAAGATTGCATACTATTAGGTCAACAAGTAGTTTTGACTACTCTCTAACAATTGTAGCAAATAGAAGAAATCCTTTCAGAAGGTGGACTTAACAGTCTTATTTTAAATCTCTTAAACAAGTACACACTTAACAGTGTTGTTAAAATATCTTAACTGAGTACACCTAACTAGTCTAAAATTTTAATCCTAATAGGGTAAGATCATCAGAAGTGATTAGACTTGTAGCCTTAACCAACACCTTCCATTCTGTAGAGTGAAGCTTTGTGGGTTTCATCCCCACCACAATTTTTACCTTCTAATAGGGGTTTTATGTGTTACCAATTCTTGTGTCATGTGTACTTAAATTTCATGAATGCTTCTATGAATGCTTACAAGCAATTACAATTATGTTTTGATATTACATGCATAAGGTAGAAAATAAATATGGTTGGTAATGCAAGTAAAGATTACTAAAGGTTAAAGTGATAAAAGTTTTAAGGTTTCTGATTCACCCCTCCCCTCTCAGTACACACCATTCCATTATTCCAACAATTGGTGTCAGAGCTAGATCTCTTATTTGGAAAAGTTTAAATCACTTGAGAGAAAAGATCATACAATGGAAAGGTATAAGCTTGATAAGAATATTGAAAATAAGAAGTTGGAGATACAGATCTTCTTTGATCAATACAAAGAATCAAGAAACAAGATGAAAGAATTATTGGCTGAAAGAACATCCATGGCATCTTTCTACAATGAAATTGACTATCATGAAGAAGAGATACCTGATTTGTTTGAGTCATCAGGATCTACATCTAGCAATACATCTGACACATCTGAGGGAAGCATTACAAGTCTGAATGAAATCAATCAAAATATGACTGAACAAGCAAAGGTACTGGAAATCGGTCAAGAGACACGAATGGTAAGAATGAATAATGTTATGAATAATTATAGATAAGCTGAATAAGAAAGAATATTATCTATTGATGATAGGAGGAAGATCACTGAAAAGCTACAAGAGAAAGAATCTGATATACAAAGACTTATTAAACATCACATTGAGATCACCAATCAAATAGTTCTTATGAATCATGAGGCCAACCAACTGAACATAGAATTGAATGGGAAATTGGAAGCTATTGGTGAACTAAGAGAAGTAAATGAGAAACTAAATCATGAAGTAAGGATTCAGAAACAACATAATGATATGAAGACAGTACAAAAAGAATGAATAATTTTCTAAGTGGACAAAGAAGACTCAATAACAATATCGTTCTAGGGTATACTGAGCATGGAGAATCATCAAACTGATCTGATCAAAAAGATGTCCACACAAATCCAAGACCAAATAACCAGTCATGCAATCACTATGGAAAATTAGGCCAGACATCAAATGTCTACAGGAGCAAAGCCAAAGGTATTCCTAAATCTACTCCTACATTCATTGGAAATTGTTATAACTATAACAAGCATGGACACAATGCACATGAATGAATATCTAAGGTAACCAAACCAAAGAAGGAATCCTACATGGAATAATACTTCCCTACCTACAACATACATGACCACACATCTCATGAATGTAGAAAGAAGAAAAAGAAATCATGTAAATCCAAAGAACAAGAAAATCCATATCAACCGAGGAGAGTCGATAACTCATATGTTTGGGATTACAACACATGGTAAATTGCAGAGCATGTGGTAGATATAAACACATAGCTGAAAACTGCATGAGGAAATGGATATGAAGATCAAGGAACTGGACTAACTACAAAATGGCATGCTTATACTATCATAAGGTTGGTCACCTAAAAAAGTATTACAGAGACCGAGTGACAAAATCAATCACCTTTGCAATTAGAAACACTATTGAAGATATTAGGAGAATGAGAAATCAAAGGTGGAGGAAAGATACAAACAATGACAATGTTGGACCAAGCAATATAGTTGGTAACACCTCATCAAATGGATTAGGTGATTTCAACACCCCCACCTAAGCATTAAAGTAAGTATGGAACTGCACTATACAAAGTTATATTCTACATCAGTTCCAATATTCATTGATAATATGCCAAATTAGCATGAATGAAGATGCACTATGGTATTAGTTATTATGATTTTTTGAATCCAATCTCATTAGTAAATACATACCGAGCATCATCAGTGTACATATGAAAATGACCAAGTTGTTAATGTAAACCGAGCATCATTGGTAATCATGTAAAACACAATCAAGTCCTCACTACATATCGAGCATCATTGGTGAACATATGAAAAGTACAAATAAGTTGTCACTTACCCCGAGCCATGTATACTCACCAAGGATAAAGTCTTTGGTATGATAACTGAGTGTCTTTGTTTCATTTATCGAGTGGTAGCTAGAATTTAATGCACCTATGAGCTTTGAAAATTAGGTGTAAAGGAGCATAATAATGAATCAAAACACTCAACAAATAATAATCTAAACTACATACATGATAAGACATAAAATGAAAACTTGAAATAAGCTAAATGAAGAAAGAGAAAACCTCCTACAAGCTCATTCAAAATCCATTTTGTTCATTGGATTTGTCCATTTTTTGTGGATGTGTGCTCATGGATGTGCTTCAAGCTTCAAGCTGTGATGTCAAACTGGCATTATAACTCTTCTCTAAAAGATGGATTTATGATTTCCTCTCAAAATATAATTATAACTCTACATGGAAAGTGGATGAAATTGTGAAGGAATGAGGCTTATTTTATAGAAAATGGGTGAGGAATCAAGGGTCAGGATGCAATCTTGAGGATAGGTCCAAATGAACCTAGAAGAGAGAACATGGATTGTGCATTTTCCAGTGCATCAATGATGAAAAGTGTCACAATATGATTGGGTTGAAAAGAGGGAGGAATGTGACCATTTAGGGAAGAGATCCAAGAAGAATCTAGAAGATAAGGTTATTAATGAGGGTGTAAGAGCCTTAATGAGGAGTGTAAGAGGCATTAATGAGGATGTAAGAACATTAAATGCACTTGGATGAGGATGGCTTGAGATAGTTGACTTTAAGAAGGGATAAAACTCCTAATCCAAAGATTAGGAGAGTGATATCACTAGGGAGAGTTTAGGATTAGGGTTAGGGTTTAATATAGGATTAGCAAGGGTGAAGATGTTGGGTTGAGTTAGAACTTAGGGATAGGTGGTTGAGATAGGTTAGGTTAGGGGTTTAAAGGGAATAGTAATGAAATGAATTACATAAATAACATATTCATTCAATAATAGGGGAATGGGGTTTTAATTAATTATTAAGCTATTGGTTGCTTTAGATAATTAATCAGGACTATAGCCAATTAATTGAATTAATTAGGGCTAGGAGATGACATAAATCAATTAGGTAATTCTTAATTACTTAGCTGATATGTCCCAGAAGGCACTAAATATGATTGAATTAGGTTAATTAGATTTAGGTGTCTACATTTTTCCCCTCTTCGACATAGTGTTAGAATAACGCTATTTCAAAGACGTTTAAAATAATAGACGATGCAAAGATGTGGACATAGGAAATGAAATTGCCCCAAAGTGATGAGTAGGATAGATTTTGAATAGGATGACCAGGATGATACCCCCTCAAGAGGGTGATATGGAGAAAAGGAAAAGCCCTCGTGGCATCTTGAAAAAATGGCCAGGAAAGACAAGATAGAAGAAAAGGGAAGCGGGGATAGAAGAATGAGGGATGGGATAGTCAGGTTTGCATCAAGGATGAAGGGTGAGGTTTGAGACGAGATTTGATTGGACTAAAAGGGATGGATTTTTTGGGTATTTGATAGGGGGAGGATTTTTCTTGAAGCTTGAGAGAGGGGTATTCTGGGATGGAATACCGCCATGTAGTTGAACACTTATTTTGATAGAGAAACACTAGAGACTATGCCAAGGTTACTAGGAACATGAGGCCTTGTCACCGATGTTGCAGAGGACTAATAAAATAGACACACAAGGGTTTCCCCAACATCACACATGAGTACAAGAAGAGCCATGGTGGCAATGATGCTAGAAAAGCCCACAAGCAAATGACACTTCCCAAGTGCAGCATGTGAACCCAAATGGATTACATACATGCAAGGGTCATATCCGACTGACTCACAAGAACAAAACAAAAAGATAAAGTTTTGTATCCTAGGTGTGCCCATTTGTAGCATACCATGATATAAAGAGTCATGGAAACTTTGAGGAGGAGAACAACCAAAAAGAATCAGGAATGATAAATAAGAACCAAAATCAAATTTCAAGATAAAAAATTTCAACAACAAGATGCCTTTTTCTAGAGAGATCAATGATATGGGATGATGATTGGATTGAGATTAGGTCATGAGGAAGGATACATCCTACAATAACCCAGTGATGATGATGATCTAGATTTAGGTCAATGAGAGGAAGGGTACATCCTCAAGGACCCATTTCCTAAAAGATGATTGGATTTAGGTCAATGAGAAGAAGGAAACATCTTCAAGGACCCATTTTCATGGAGATGTCAATTGTGAATCTGATTGGCCAAAGATGTGATGAGATCAAATTGATAAAATATAATTTTTTCATAAGGAACTTGCTGAAGCACAGGATTTGGGATCTGAAACTGGATCACTTTCTGCAAGGAGACTGACCAAGGACACAAAATATGTACAAGCGACACCAGGATCAAGACTAGACTGACATAGACAAGATATTTTCACACTGAAAGCATAGGAAGCTCAGGGATAAAAAATGAGAGGAGGAAGATATGCATGATGTTGCCCTGGTGGAGCCAAAAGGCCAAGATAGAGGAATAGCGGATGGGGTTCTCTAGATGTGGGAATGATGTAATCCCAAAGAAAACATAAGGATTGGGAAGGATGTATCACAATTATGATGAGAAGATTGTGATCAAATTTTGCAGCTTTTAGGGATTTTTCTTGTATGAATCATAGTGCTTGAATAATTACTTGAACACTATGCTATATATATAGATTCAGATGCAAGAAATGCCTAATTTCTAAGGATTGGATAAGATCCATCTTCATTTTTGAGCTCCACATATACTCAGGAAGGTTTTACCTTTTTATGATTACTGATTACATAGTATATATATGAATGTGGACACTGATTTGCTATTAGGAGCTTATTAAATCAACTTTATGAAACACTCTGCATATGACCAAGCATAACCAAATGCAAAGCTTAACCAGACAAACTATTATTGTAAATATAGAAAAAACCAGTGATATAAGGATTTTCATCCTTCTTCCTTTTAAGGAGGGATAACCTAGTTGATTCACTCTCCAAGGAATCACTAAACTGGACAATATCCTACTGATATGAGTCCCTAATGACTTCATCTCATTTGTTCTAAGTAACAGAAGTATATTTGATTGAAATGATTTTGATATTGGATGAGGAACAAACTACAAACTATATCCTAGACCAGTGCCTATCCCTAGGGAAAAGAGTCAATGAAAACATGAATTAGAAGAAATAAACCAATGGAGATACTGTAGAGTGCCTTACAAACTACATGTAGTTGAGATAGAGTGCCTTACAAACTATCCTCTCATATACATACTTCTGCATCAAATCCTTATCATAATGCTTTGCTTTATGAAATTATCTATGAAACTTGGTCCTTTCCTTGAAAGAAACTCATAAATAATTAGACATACTACCTTATAGTATGTGTATTTCAAATGCCTTATAGATGAAACACACTAGAGCACAAACAAAATGCAAAGAGACAAGATAATATGAAAGAGGGAAAACTACAATGTATTCCATTAATGAATTCTACTTCAACAAGTCCAGACAATAAGCCTTTTGAATATCACAGATACATAGAAGTCCAACTTGCAATAAAATTTCCACAAGACCAATAGGGACCTGCTCTTAACTTCTGTAGGAAAAACCCTAAAATAAAGCAAAGGAAAAGAACCTCATAAATAGAGAGAAGACGAGAAAATAAAGAAGAGAGATAAACCCTAAAATTCATGCTTGTCATACACCTGTCCGCCTTTTGAAAATCTGATCTTCTCTCATTCCTCAAAAATATCTCAAACTCATTTACCTTTTAAAATCCCCTTTTTCTCTGTCGGTAATCAAAAAATCTGATTATCTTTGCCCCTTCAAATTCCTCAACTCTGATTGATTTCATTTAATACCTAACTCCACTTGTCTATTCAAAATCTGAATTCATCGGTGACTAAAATCTGATATCATTGTCTCTTCAAATACTGACTTTGTATTATGAGAAAAACTAATTTCATTATGCATTCATGCCCTTTTAATAAATCTTTTTATGAGAAAATATCCTAAAAAAGACTATTCTCTGCAAAAATTGACTTCATTATGCCTCTGAGAAAGTGCTTCAAATCTGATTTACTTTGTCCTTTCAAAAATTTGATCTTATCCTCTGCAAATCTGACTGCCATTCTGTGAAAATCTGATTCGTATCTGTTACTATGAAAAATCTCCCATAATGCATATTTGATAAGCATTTACAATAAAAGATTAAAAAATTATCCTTTGCACATTTCAATATCTTGAAATCTCCAATGTTCTGCATTTATGCATAGAACTCACCAGAATTTGACATGTGGCAGGCTCTGACTAGCTTTTTAACTTACTTCTTAACCGTAGTTACCTTTTCCTCTTTGTCTCCAAGTCTCCTTATCTTTTCACTAAACATGGTTTAAATTGGAGACTTGGAGACTAGCTTTAGTCTCCAAGTCTCGTAATGAATCTGACTTAACATTTTATGTCCGGTGACCTGGCAACTAACCTGAGTCTCATTGTCTGTAAAACTTTTCACCTTAACTGTCATCTTCTTGTGACCATGCGACTTAGCCTCTGGCGGTTTATCCTTAGCATCCGGTGACCACCCAACTAGCGGTCATCTCCTGATCATGACGATTATCTTTGGCATCTAGTGACCTCACGATAGCATCTAGCAGCTTATTTGGTAGTTAGTCTCCTTGTCTCAGAATCTTTGCGGTTAACTGCTAATCTTCTTTTGACCTCGCAACCATGTGCCATGTGTCCTCATTGCCACATCATCACCCATGTCATCACTTTTCCATGTCATCAGCTTTCTGCAAAATTTGGTTGCCGAGAATTTTGGGCATGGAAATTGAGGCACTCTAGTCTAGGTGCGCACATGGATAGCTTCCTCTTTACATCACATTTTATCTGTTCTTATTTTTTATTATAAACATTTCGAAATGCTCTTGCAGGGTGCATGTGGGATAAACTTCCATGTAGTTTTTAAGGCATTTTTGAAATTTGGTTTAAAATAATGGGCCCACATATGCATTATAACCTCCAGCTCCCAAGGGCCCACCAAGAGTCTCTGGCCTCTTTCTCATATCATATGCAAATCCTTTTAGTATATAAACAATAAATAATGTCTATGCATAGGTAATGTGGGATATCTCATTTCTCACTATTTTCAATTTCTGAGAGTTCCAGGCAATAAATGCTCATCAATGGCTTCATTTCTTTGCTAAGGGAGCCCATTAATATGTTCTAGAGGTCTGGACGTCATCTTCCATGGATTTACAATTTCAAATTTTAACTAAAAACTTCTAAAAAAACTTTCTCCTTCATGGTTTTTGGTGTGGTTTACTTTGTATCTCAATGCATTGCATTTGATATGAAATGCCCCATTTAAAAGAAGAAATCTACCTATGGTCTGCGCTGGCCTTCAAGGTATTGGTTTCTTGTATTAAAAATGCTTTCATTCCCCTTTAAAAAATGATGCGCAAGCTGCTGGTAATGCAGAATTTAAAATGTCTTTGTTTCAAATCCTCCATCAAATAGAGGTCTACGGAATCAAATTCATTGCATATTCTTTGCTGGCATGCTGCGCAGGATCCATGTTGGTCTCCTTTACAAGTTACACAGCTCTTAGCATATGTAGTTAAAATGTTTTAATTGGATGATTTCAAAAACATTTCACCTTCTCCTCCTTAGCTGGCGTAGGAATTCATGCTGATTTGTTTTTGGTTTCAATACTCCATTGCAACCTCCCCAATATGTTGCGCAGCCCTTATGACATGCTCTCCCAAAATCTGTGCAATGCTTATCTTTTTATGTGCTGGTTGTTTGGGTTTTATATCTGGTAATTGCTAAAGTTTTTAAAAAACCATTCAATTTCCTCTGTATTCAGCGTGTGTCTCTGGGCATAATACTCTGGGATTTATATAGCACAAGCCTCCCAATGCTTTGTATTTGAAAAACTTTAAATTCCCCCTTCACATTTACGCATACTTTATGGATTTGGCTATTAAAAAATTCACAATTCTTCCACTTAGTGCTGCATATGGTCTCCTTGGAAATGCACAGGCATTTTGCACATTATGTTATTTCCATTTTAATGTCCATGCTTATCCTCCTCTTAGTGCAGGGATTCATGCTGATTTGTTTTGGTTTTGATGCTGGCATCCTCCCCAATATGCTGCGTAGCCTTTATGATATGCTCTGCCAAAATTTGCACAATGCTTCAACTCATTTCAATGTTCTATATTCAAAACATTTGCAAATTCTGAAATGTTGACTGGGAGTCTTTAATTTGGTGCTAAATCTCTTTTGCTTTGCACTATAACATATTGCACAGCCACCAGGCAGATGCATTTTCAAAAGAATGCTTTAAAATGAATGTATCTAGTCTTATTTTAGTGCATATTTCAAATTTTAAAACATATATCTAATTAATTCTGATGTCGGAGTTTCTATTCAAACAGCAAGAATTCCAAGAATATGGCACCAACATTCTTCATTGTTGAGTGTGGGCACCTCTATTTTTTCCTAGGCATTGATTTATTTACTTTTCTTGCCAGCTCCTTTAATTGCACTGTTTGACCATAGCATAAGTAGCACCTTTAGTTTTGATTATACTTTCCAATTGTATTGTTCCAAACCTCTTTGTGTTAATAATTTGAAATTAGTTTTATCTTTGTCAATTTTCACTCAAACTTTAACTCCTTTGTTCACAAATGCAGCTTTGATGTGTTTCAACTTAAAGTTCAAATGCAAAATTCAAATATGCTTTCACCTTTTTAGGTACAAAATACTATGCAAATTATCTCAAGACATCAAACTAGCAATTTTACAATCACTTTTGCAAACTAAACTTTTAAATGGCAACTGGCCTCCGGAACTGGTCTCAAAAACTAACTGAAACAAGTAATCTGACTCTAGCACTCGGCAAAAAGATTCATTCATATAAAATAACTATGCATGCAAGAGGGATTCTTCAGATTCATCCTTCAGTGCAAGATGCAAATAATCAAACCTAGCACTTCCAGAATACTATGTAGGTGACAATGTTGAAACATCATAAATCTGATTCAAATCGGCTATTGCAAAATCACTAAATCATGTTCTGAAGCTTCACCATTGGGTCAGATAGTACATTCATATGTAATAAGCATGATGCCCTGATTGGTTCTTGAAAATAAAATTCAGACAGAAAGTTATCACTTCCATAAAATGACCATTTTGCAAACTTGATTCGATTCTGCACTATCAATCTGTAAAAACTGCCTTTGATACTGAGTTCATAAAGTGACTAGGAAGAACCTTCAAAATCTCAACCTTAGAACATAGATTGAATGTCATATGTAGAATGAAAAACCTTAGTTAATTTATTCTGAAAGGGAACTTTTCAACTGATACAAATATGGAAAGTTAGCACCTTAACACTTTCCTGAACTTTAACACAGTGAAAAAGTAGAAACTAAATTTGGAATTAGCAAAGCAAAGTGATCAATCGGATTGATCAAAGTTTGAGAATCTTTAGAGAAATTAATTTCTAGGTCTACAATGCAGAAGAACTTTCAATTATTCCTGACCTTGAACTGGGTGTAAATAGGGAGACCACAAAGTAGGTCATTTAATTCTGAATTTTGCACATTCAGTAAAACTTTAATAAATTGGAAATGGAAAGGCTCTAGAAAAGTGTATAAATGGATTGGTAGGAATCTGTAAATCTTGAAATGGGTAAACTCTTATGTTTTTAGTACAAGGGAAAACTCAATTATCCACAATGTTCAACTGGACACATTTTGGAAGATCTCAAAGTAGGCCATTTGGAAATCTGGGCAATCAGAAAAACATGACAGTTCTGTAGGACCAATTTTGGAGAAACTGAGAACCTATCAAACTGACTTGAAACGGCTTGGGTTCTGAAACATAGACTCTCTAATTTACATGTAACACATTCCCAAAGCAGTGACTTATGAAACTCAATAGGGTGCAAGATATTCAGAAGCAAACTAGGCAAGTTACAGCGAAATGACACTTAACAAAGAATGCAGATTTATGTGACCACCTCAAAATGACTACTCCTTAAACATGTCAGATTTGGAATTTAGGAGTTGGAACCCACTTCATATGTGAAATGAAAGATACTAAACCCTCTTCTCAAGTAATATTTGATGAAAATCACCAGGGTATCTTTTTCAAGCACTCTAACTAAGCCTTCTCACAATTTTTTTTAGGGGTACTCACCTTTCCTTATTGAAAATTTTAACATGGTCACTCAAATTTGTGCCAAATTTGGGAGTACCAACAGTGGCTCTGACTGAGGATGGTTAAATGTAATATTACGTCAGGAACCACAGATCTCTGGAGTAGAAGACCACCCCAAAACTAAAAATCAGATTTTCTCCTTTTCTCACTTTCCTCTTCTCACTTTTCACCTCTTCTCTATTACATCTCTCAAAATCCTCCTTTCAAAAAATGGGGAAACCTCTTACTGAAAGAAAACACAAAATTGAAAGGGAAAGCAACTATACAATATGTTCATTATCTACAAAAGGCCCAAAGCCCCACAATTGAAATCAACTCTTACCTCTGTCAAACACAAATCTCTCTGCCCCATGTTTCAAAAATATGATAATAGTGCCACTCTTATTTGTCTGATCCAATCCACTGTCAGCCTATATCAACTCATCATATGACAAAAAATCTGCATATTCTTCATATGAGCTTCCATAAATATTAAGTAGATTTTCATGATAAAAAATTTGTGGCATATACATGTCACATTCATTAGATAAGAACATACTTTGATATCTGTAACATTTATCATCTTTCACTTAGATATTTGCTTAACTCCTTAGATATTTTCTTAGCTCCTTAGAAGCCACTATTACTAGCTACCAGAAAGATCCCAAGGGGGACCATGCTTCACACTAGGGACTCATGTTGCTGGTCTATGAGGTGATGAAAGCGAAAAAATAGGTTAGGTCTGTGGAGAAGAAGAAAATAAAAGACACGGAGGAAACAGAAGGGGAGGAGGAAGACAACATGTTTGAGGAAAACACGGAAAGTGAAGGAGAGGCAAAAGGTTTCTCTACCCCAATAAATAAGAAAAGGGGTAACCCTAAAAGGAAGAAGAAAAATAGCCATGAAGGGTCGGAAACAGAGGAAAGCGATGAGGATTGGGAGATAGAAAATAGAAAAAAAAAGGGTAAAGCTAAAACCCAGAAGACAACTCTGACTACTGAATTGGAGCCCGAGGCTGAAATGGGGGTGGGAAACAAAAAGAAAAAATAGAGGAATTCCCAGATGGAGGATTCTGAAACTGAGACAGAGAACGAGACAAGTAAAAAGGAGGGTAAAAAAAGGAAGAGAGTTGAGGGGAAAGAGACCCGCAGAAATTATAATACTAGCTCCAGAAGAATTGTTCTCACCTCTGATGAGGAAGACAAAACCTCTAATAAGAGGAAGATGCAGAAAAAAGATGACAGAGAGAATGAAAAAGATGACACAGAGATCAAAATGAGGGAGCTGAAAACTAACAATCAGAAGGAGGATGTCTTTATGGAGCAGAATAAAGATAGGGATTCCGGGTTCATGGAACACCCTCAAAATCAAGAAAAAAGAGAATCTGATAAGAAAAATAATAAAGACATTATCGATGATTTTTCTGGTTTCATTAAAATTATGTATAATGATCAGGTTACTCTTAAAAATCAAGTTGAGAAAATTCAGGAAGAGATGAAAATTCTTAACAGAATGGGGATAGGGGATAAACCAGTGGCGGAATGTCTGAAGGAAATGAGGGATGTTGTCGGCAATTTAGAAGCCCAGGTTGAATATGCCAACAAGGTGGAAAGCATGGAAAAACAAATCAATCAAATTAAAGACAACATGGAAAAGGACAACAGGGATGATGATATTAAGAGTCTGCACAAAAAAGTTAAAAGATTGGAGACATCTGTTAAGAAAATTGGTGAACAATGTCTAATAAGCTTGAAAGCCTACTATGGTCATGCTCAAATCCTCATGGATAAATTGGAATTGATCAATAAGGAAAAAGACAGTAGCAATGTGGAGAAGATGGGACCGGGATCGCGAACCAGAGCCAGTGCGAAGAAAAAGAACCCTAAGGAGGACAAAGAAACTGGGGAGCTGAAAACCTCGGTTAATAACATGCAACTCATGGTCCTTGAAGCAGAAGAGATGGTTAAAGATATGTAATTGTTTTTTTCTCTGCTTTTTTTTTTTTTTTTTTTGGGTGGTCTTTTTTGCTGTCCCTGCTGTATCCTGTTATTACTTTGGGACTTTTTTATGATTGACTTGCTGTGTTGCTGTTCCTTTTTGTTCTGTTGCCTTGGCATAGCTGTTTATGCTTTTAATACTATGTATCTTTAAATTCTAGGTTGCAGGTCCTTGTAAAACCTGCTGAATACTTTGGTTTTTTTTTTGTAAAGGTTTCGGGTCCTTGTAAAACCTATTTTTTCTTAATCAGAACATTTATCATCTTTCATCTGTAAGCCACAAATTAAAAACTCACCATCCAACTAAAAGGAGGGACACTCAAAAGTTGTCACACTGCTTGAACAAGCATCATTAAATCTATTCACATCCATCATTTGTTTCTCAAAAGAAAACATACCTTGGCTTTTATGCAAAAATTGAATAAAATCATCACCTTGGATATGATCATCAAACTTAGGACATAGAGAAATAATCTCTTCATCAAAAATAGGAGCACCTTGCATATCATAAATCCTCTTTCTAACAAGAAAGGCATCATGCACCTTATCATCATCAAACAAACTCAAAGGAAAGTGGTGGGTGGGAGGGAAAATACCAACACATTTAGTTTCTTCCTTTGAAACTTGAGCCATTGATTGACCACTATTTAATAGTTCAAAGGCAGACTTAGAATCAAGACAAGATTCAAAATCCACACTATTCTCTAAATCGGTACTCAACTCAATACTTGGAATTTCCATAGCTGCTAAATCTGAAAACATACTGAAAACCTCATCATTTGATAAATCAAACTGACATCTATCGTAGCCTAATGAAAAAGGAGTGCAAGAAGAAACAGTATCACATATGTCCAAATCAGAATGAACTGATTCAATTTCCTTGTCAAAATCAATATGTGTTGGACATGAAAGTTCAAAGCTTCTATTTCCTGAATATCAGAGATACTCAAAAGATAAAATCTCTGAAATTTGTTCACTATGAAGGGAACAACAGTCATCTTCTTCATTCATTACCTCACTGTCTTCTTGCATGATGCTGCAAATTTATTCTTTGTTAGAGTCTTGTAGTGAAACCTCTAAAATCATATCTTCTTGTGTAAGATCTTCACTACAAATACTCATGTCTGCATCATAGTTGTCTTCTTGCAAGTTGCATATATCTTTCTCATTGTCTTGCTACTCATAAAGATTTATATCAATATCATAATCAGCAATACCCTTACTGCAAGTAGACTCCTCATCATCACTAAACATATATTCATCTCTATCACTTTCAATATCATTAAATTCAGATTCACTGTCAGATTTATCATTAGATTCTTCAATAATCTCAGAAATTTTAGATTCAATATCATTGTTTTCAACATCATATATATCTTTAGAAGAAGCATCCTCTGAACCCTTTATCCATTCTATAACTTGCTGAATATACTCTACCCTCTGAGAAATTGGTAAATTGCATGTATGGGGAAAACAAAGCTCAACAAATAAATCTGCCCATACAAGATCCTGAGGATAAAAAATGATACCATAGTGTTTTAGCTTATTAGCAAATCTTATGTAAAAATCATATGATGACTCATTTTCTTCTCTGCTCATGTGTCCTCGTAAAAGTAGCACCACCTTTTCTTGGAGCCTTTGTCTCAACATATCTATTTCTTCTTTGACAAGCTCATATTATAATATAGGATCATTCAATTCAGATATGTCATGTTCATTACTATGCTTTTTATCATCATAATCACTAAATCTTTTAATAAAATAAGCCTCTAATGCTTCAATGGATTCTATTGAGCAATGAGGTAAATCTCTAAATCAGTCTCTTGCAATATCAACTAAGGATATTACAAAAAGTTTCATCAATATATCCTCATGTGAGATTTTATGGTTGTCTACCAAGTCAACAAAATTTTCTAAATGATCTTCAGTCGACTGTTCACCAAAACCAGTAAACTTTGGCAAACACTCCCTAACCTTTGATGGAATATGATTTGGATATCCATGGATACCATCAAAACTAATTTCCCCATACAAATTACTACCCCTCCAATCACTATATTGTGACATCTTAATAGTCAAGAAGATTACAAATTGCTTCTCTTATCTAATACATATTTCCTTCAAATTTTGCAAAAATGCAAGTAAAACTTGAAATATGTAAACCTCTCATACACCTGATTCCTTTTTTCTTTAGTGCTACAATCACTTGATTAGGAAAACTATCAAAACTTTGTGAAATACCTGGATGTATTTGAGCTGCTACAAATATGTGACTTGAAAACACCTCCAAATCAGCCTTCCAACTTGTTGAGCTGCCACCTTGTTGCAGAGAAAGATTTACAACTGGGTGAGATCCGTTTTTAACCCTAGCTTCTTCAAATCAGCTCACTCACATACACCACACATAAAGCCCTTTATTGATTCCTTACTTGGCTATGTCCATAACCACAGGAGTGCAAAAATCTGTTGTTACTATTGCTGCAAGTCCACCTTCTTTTGTATTCTTTCTTTATCATGCACACTGGTGCAAATCAGAAGATTCAGAGTCGCCACTCACCAGTAGTGAGATACTTTAGATACCATCTTGGAGAAACTAAAAAAATTTAGATACTTTGTAGAAAACAATAGACAAACTTGACTCTTCTTGATATCTTTTCTTTTAAAATCCAGACTCTATAACCAGACTCAACTGCAACTGGTTTGAAAGATTTAAAAGATACCACACAAGAGAATCCAGGAAATAAACTTTTTTCAATCCCCAACAGAGTTGCCAATTTGTTAGGGATTTTTCTTGTATGAATCACAGTGCTTGAATAAGTACTTGAACACTATGTTGTATATATTGATTCAAATGCAAGAAACACCTAATTGCTAAGGAATGGATAAGATCCTTCTTCATTTTTGAGCTCCACATATACTTAGGTAGGTTTTACCTTTTTATGATTACTGATTACATAGTATATATATGAATGTGGACACTAATTTGCTATTAGGAGCTTATTAAATCAACTTTATGAAACACTTTGCATATGACCAAGCATAACCAAATGCAAAGCTTAACTAGACAAACTATGATTGTAAATATAGAAAAAACCAGTGATATAAGGATTTTCATCCTTCTTCCTTTTAAGGAGGGATAACCTAGTTGATTCACTCTCCAAGGAATCACTAAAATGGACAATATCCTACTGATATGAGTCCCTAATGAGTTCATCTTGTTTTTTCTAAGTAACAAAAGTATATTTTATTAAAATGATTTTGATATTGGATGAGGAACAAATTGCAAACTAAATCCTAGACCAGTGCCTATCCCTAGGGCAAAGAGTCAATGAAAACATGAATTAGAAGAAATAAACCAATGGAGATACTGTAGAGTGCCTTACAAACTACATGTAGTTGAGATAGAGTGCCTTACAAACTATCCTCTCATATACATACTTCTGCATCAAATCCTTATCATAATGTTGTGCTCTCTGAAATTATCTATGAAACTTAGTCCTTTCCTTGAAGAAACTCATAAATAATTAGAGATACTACCTTATAGAAGGTGTATTTCAAATGCCTTATAGGTGAAACACACTAGAGCATAAATAGAATGCAAAGAGACAAGATAATATGAAAGAGGGAAAAATACACTATATTCCATTAATGAATTATGCTTCAACAAGTCCAACCAATAAGCCTTTTGAATATCACAGATACATAGAAGGCCAACTTGCAATAAAATTTCCACAAGACCAAAAGGGACCTGCTCTGAAATTCTGTAGGAAAAACCCTAAAACAGAGCAGAGGAAAAGAACCTCATAAATAGAGAGAAGACGAGAAAATAAAGAAGAGAGATAAACCCTAAAATTCATGCTTGTCATACACCTGTCCCCCTTCTGAAAATTTGATCTTCTCTCACTCCTCAAAAATATCTAAAACTCATTTACCTTTTAAAATCCCCTTTTTCTCTGTTGGTAATCACATAATCTGATTATCTTTGCCCCTTCAAACTCCTCAACTCTGATTGATTTCATTAATACCGGACTCCACTTGTCTATTCAAAATCTAAATTTATCGGTGACTAAAATTTGATATCATTTTCTCTTCAAATACTGACTTTGTATTATGAGAAAAACTAATTTCATTATGCATTCATGCCCTTTTAATAAATCTGTTTCTAAGCAAATATCCTAAAAAAGACTATTCTCTACAAAAATTGACTTCATTATGCCTCTGAGAAAGTGCTTCAAATCTGATTTACTTTGTCCTTTCAAAAGTTTGATCTTATCCTCTACAAATCTGACTGCCATTTTGTGAAAATCTGATTCTTATCTGTTACTGCAAAAAATCTCCCATAATGCTTATTTGATAAGAATTTGCAATAAAAGATTAAAAAATTATCCTGTGCACATTTCAATATCTTGAAATCTCCAATTTTTTGCATTTATGCCCAGAACTCACCAGAATTTGACATTTGGCGGGCTCTGACTGGATTTTTAACTTACTTCTTAACTGTAGTTACCTTTTCCTCTTTGTCTCCAAGTCTCTTGATCTTTTCATTGACCATGGTTTAAATTGGAGACTTGGAGACTAGCTTTAGTCTCCAAGTCTCGTAATGAATCTGACTTAGCATTTTATGTCTGGCGACCTGGTGACTAACCTGAGTCTCATTGTCTCTAAAATTTTTCACCTTAATTGGCATCTTCTCATGACCATGCGACTTAGCCTCTGGTGGTTTATCCTTAGCATCCGATGACCATATGATTGGCAATTATCTCCCACTCATGGTGGTTATCTCTGGCATCTAGTGACTCGCGACAACATCTGGTAGCTTAGTTGGCAGTTAGTCTCCTTGTCTTAGAATCCTGGCAGTTAATTGCTAATCTTCTTCCAACCTCACGACCATGTGCTATGTGTCCTCATTGCCATGTCATCACCTGCATCATCACTTTTCCACGTCATCAGCTTTCTGCAAAATTTGGTTTCCTAGAATTTTAGGCATAGAAATCGAGGCACTCTAGTCTGGGTGTGCGCATGGATAGCTTCCTTTTTACTTCACATTTTATGTGTTCTTTTTTTTTATTATAAACATTTCAAAATTCTCTTACAGGGTGCATGTGGGATAAACTTCCATGTAGTTTTTAAGGCATTTTTGAAATTTGGTTTAAAATAATGGGCCCACATATGCATTATAACCTCCAGCTCCCAAGGTCCCACCAAGAGTCTATGGCCCTCTTTCTTATATCATATGCAAAGCCTTTTAGTATATAAACACTAAAAAATGTCTATGCACAGGTAATGTGGGATATCTCATTTCTCATTGTTTTCAATTTCTGAGAGTTCCAAGCAATAACTGCTCATCAATGGCTTCATTTATTTTCCAAGGGAGACCATTAATGTTTTCCAGAGGTCTGGATGTCATCTTCCATGGATTTACAATTTTAAATTTTAACTAAAAACTTTTAAAAAAACTTTCTCCTTCATGGTTTTTGGCGTGGTTTACTCTGTATCTCAATGCATTGCATTTGATATGAAATGCCCCATTTAAAAGAAGAAATCTACCTATGGTCTGCACTGGCCTTCAAGGTATTGGTTTCTTATATTAAAAATGCTTTCTTTCCCCTCTAAAAAATGATGCGCAAGCTGCTGGTAATAGAGACTTTAAAATGTCTTTGTTTCAAATCCTCCATCAAACAGAGGTCTACAGAATCAAATTCATCGCATATTCTTTACTTGCATGTTGCGCAGGATCCATGCTGGTCTTCTTTACAAGTTGTGCAGCTCTTAGCATATGTAGTTAAAATGTTTTAATTGGATGATTTCAAAAACATTTCACCTTCTCCTCCTTAGCTGGTGTAGGAATTCATGCTGATTTGTTTTTGGTTTTAATACTTCACTGCAACCTCCCCAATAAGTTGTGTAGCCCTTATGACATGTTCTCCGAACATCTTCACAATGCTTATCTTTTTATGCACTGGCTGTTTGGGTTTTATATCTGGTAATTGCTAAAGTTTTTAAAAAACCATTCAATTTCCTCTGTATTTAGCGTGAGTCTTTGGGCATAATGCTCTGGCCTTTATATTGCACAAGCCTCCCAATGCTTTGTATTTGAAAAACTTCAAATTCCCCCTTCACATCTGCACACACTTTATGGATTTGGCTATTAAAAAATTCACAATTCTTCCACTTAGTACTACGTATGGTATCATTGGAAATGCACAGGCATTTTGCACATTATGATATTTTCATTTTAATGGCCATTCTTATCCTCCTCTTAGCGCATGGATTCATGCTATTTTGTTTTGGTTTTGATGTTGGCATCCTCCCCAATATGCTGCGCAGACCCTATGACATGCTCTCCCAAAATCTACACAATGCTTCAACTCATTTCAATGTTCTATATTCAAAACATTTGCAAATTCTGAAATGCTGACTGGGAGTCTTTAATTTGGTGCTAAATCTCTTTTGCTTTGCACTATAACATATTGCGTAGCCATGAGGCAGATGCATTTTCAAAAGAATGCTTTAAAAGGAATGTATCTAGTCTTATTTTAGTGCATATTTCAAATTTTAAAAAATATATCTAATTAATTCTGATGTCGGAGTTTCCATTCAAACAGTAAAAATTCCAAGAATATGGCACCAACATTCTTCATTGCTGAGTGTGGGCACCTCTATTTTGTCCTAGGCATTGAGTTATTTACTCTCTCTGCCAGCTCCTTCTTTAATTGCACTATTTGACCATAGCATAAGTAGCACCTTTAGTTTTGATTATACTTTCCAATTGTACTATTCCAAACCTCTTTGTGTTAATAATTTGAAATCAGTTTTATCTTTGTCAATTTTCACTCAAACTTTAACTCCTCTGTTCACAAATGCAGCTCTGATGTGTTTCAAATTAAAGTTAAAATGAAAACTTCAAATATTCTTTCACCTTTTTAGGTATAAAATACTATGCAAATTATCTCAAGACATCAAACTAGCAACTTTACAATCACTTTTGCAAACTGAACTTTTAAATGGCAACTGGCCTCCGGAACTAGTCTCAAAAACTGACTGAAACAAGCAATCTAACTCTGGCACTCGGAAAAAAGATTCATTCATCTACAATAACTATGCATGCAAGAGGGATTCTTCAGATTCATCCTCCGGTGCAAGATGCAAATAATCAAACCTAGCACTTCCAGAATACTATGAAGGTGATAATGTTGAAACATCATAAATCTCATTTAGATCGGCTATTGCAAAATCACTAAATCATGTTTTGAAGCTTTACCATTGGGTCAGACAGTAAATTCATATGTAATAAGCATGATGCCTGATTGGTTCTTGAAAATAACATTCAGATGGAAAGTTATCACTTCCTTAAAATGACCATTTTGCAAACTTGATTTTGTTCTGCACTATCAATCTGCAAAAACTGCCTTTGATACTGAGTTCATAAAGTGACTAGGAAGAACCTTCAAAATCTCAACCTCAGAACATAGATTGCATGTCATATCTAGAATGAAAAACCTCAGTTAATTTATTCTAAAAGTGAACTTTTCAACTGATACAAATATGCAAAGTTAGCACCTTAACACTTTTCTGAACTTTAACACAGTGAAAAAGTAGAAACTGAATTTGGAATTAGCAAAGCAAAGTGATCAATCGGATTGATCAAAGTTTGAGAATCTTTAGAGAACTTCATTTCCAAGTCACAATGTAGAAGAAATTTCAATTATGCCTGACCTTGAACCGGGTTCAAATAGGGAGACCACAAAGTAGGTCATTTAATTCTGAATTCTGCACATTCAGTAAAACTTTAAAAAATTGGAAATGGAAAGGCTCTGACAAAATGGATAAATGGATTGGTAGGAATCTGTAAATATTGAAATGGATACACTATTATGTTTGTAGTATAGGTGAAACTCAATTATCCACAATGTTCAACTAGACACATTTTGGAAGACCTCAAAGGAGGCGATTTGGAAATCTGGGCAATTAGAAAAACATGACAGTTCTGCAGGACCAATTTTGGAGAAACTGAGAACCTATCAAACTGACTTGAAATGGCTTGGGTTCTGAAACATAGACTCTCTAATATACATGTAACACATTCCAAAAGAAGTGACTTATGAAACTCAACAGGGTGCAAGATATTCAAAAGCAAACTAGGCAAGTTACAGCGAAATGACACTTAGCAAAGAATGTAGATTTATGTGACCACCTCAAAATGACTACTCCTTAAACATGTCAAATTTGGTATTTAGGAGCTAGAACCCACAGCATAGGTGAAATGAAAGATACTAAACCCTCTTCTCAAGTAATATCTGATAAAAATCACCAGGGTATCTTTTTCAAGCACTCTAACTAAGCCTTCTCACAAAAATTTTCAGGGGCACTCACCTTTCCTTATTGAAAATTTTAACATGGTCACTCAAATTTATGCCAAATTTGGGAGTACCAACAGAAACAAGGCTAAGGGTGTTCTTAGATGGGATGATTACTGCTTGACTTTGGATAACTAGAGGATGTGGATAGGATTTGCATGTGATGGTAGGTCATGAGGAGAATTAGGATTGGAATGGGTGGGATTGGGTGCATGAGGATAGCCTAGAGCTAGATACCAATGACAAGGTAAGAAACAAGTGATGGAATATATGAAAGGAGGAATTGGAAGATGGAGGAGATGCTAGGTAATATGGAGAGGGAAGTGCTAGATGGAAGGATTTTATTAGAGGAATGGATGGATAGTTGAAGGATTGTGGATAGGAGAGGAGGATTGGGAAATGACAGGTGGATATGAGAAGGTCTCCAATGACTATGTCACCAAGGAACATAATGTCCCCACATAGGATAGGTCATGCATGTGACGAAGCATTAGGAGGGAATACAATAGGATTAAAGAGAGGATGACAAGAGGATGATGGATTTGAATGAAAGATAGGACAAATGGTTGATAAGGGAGCAAGATAGTGTAGAAGGAAAGATGGAAGGAAGGATAGGTGGATAAAGATGGGGGATAGGATATGGATGTCAAGAGATTTCCAAAATCATGTAGATATGGTGGCCTGTACATTTCTCATCAAGATCCAGAGGAGGATGGAGGAAGTGAAAAGGACAAGACATGATATGGAAGGTAGATGGATGGTGGCTAGAAGGAATTTCCCAAAGTGTGAAGAGTAACTGGATGGAGGAACGACACATGACAACTGTTTACTAGTTTTTCATCATGGTACTTGTCCAAGGCACTTGTTTGCCAAGTTTTCACCAGTGGAAAAATTGATTTCTCTTTTTTTTTTTCTTTTTTTTTTACTTTTTTTTTTTTTCTTTTTTTGCTTTTACTGCTTCTTTTGCTACTTTTCTGCTTCTTTTGTTGTTTTTGCCTATTTTCTAGTTTTCTTCTTTTGATGTGGATCATGAACAACTTTATGTGGGATGAATGACTTAGGCAAATGCAGGTATGAGATACTTATGTGGGGGGAGATATGTGGGATAAGGGATATGATAGTTGGAAGTATTAAGATAAAATGATGGAAAGTGAGTGGGATAGGGGGATGCTGTTAGGATCAACATTGGCACATGTTGTGAGGGATGTGGGAAGAGTGAATGTGAAGTGGATGGTACCTATGGATGCGATGTAGGAATCATGGTAGGAAGTGGTGGGATATAAGGACCCAAAAGAGATTTTGAAGATAGAGAGGAATGCTCAGCTAGAGGATTAGTAACCTCAGATGCCACAATGGATTTTTCTTTTAGATGCATGACATCTTTTTGTTTTGGGATCCACGTAGTTTTTGATTTTTATTTGGTGGGATTTTGTGGCCTATGGGATGTAGTGCATGCTTTGATTGGATTTTCTTTTACTGTATCATGTCATTTGAAGTTAACATGACAATCTTTAGATTGTGGATCTGTAGCATTATGCATTGGTGATTTAACATCCAAATTACAGTGAGGGGCATGGGAAGAGGAATGAGAACTTGCAGGAGATGGAGGAAATAGGGATGGAGTGGTGGAGGTAGGATGGTGGATGGGGCGCATGGTTATGTGCCTTTGTGGATCCTGATTGGGAATGTAAGTGGTGATATTTTTAATATGGGATTGATGGATGAAGGAAGGGGT
>MU225579.1:1624362-1658566 GCA_018584345.1 Thuja plicata | reverse complement strand
GGGATGGAGTGGTGGAGGTAGGATGGTGGATGGGGCGCATGGTTATGTGCCTTTGTGGATCCTGATTGGGAATGTAAGTGGTGATATTTTTAATATGGGATTGATGGATGAAGGAAGGGGTGGGATAAGATGTGGGATGAGATTTTGGGAAATAGGGGTAGGATGAAGGAGGAATATGGTAGGTTGTCTTGGGTTGCAAGGATGGAGGAGGGGGATGGATTATATGCTTTAGAGGGATGATAGGAAGATGTGATGGAGGGTTTGAAAGCACTTGCAAACTTTACTTTAGTTGTACCAATAGTTTTTGGAGAAGGGCCTCTAGGTGCATATCCAATACCACAAGATCGTGGATATCTTTTAACCTAAATGGGCTGCAGGGTACCTTGCTCATTTATTCCCATGCCTATACCTTGATAATTCCATTTTTTAGCATTTGAGTCAAGTTAGGATACTTTTCAGTGAAGGAACAAGATGTGAGTCTATTATTAGGTGGACAAACAATGGTGAATATGTAACTGATTTATTTTGTTTTAAGTGGACCACCGCAGATGAATGTGAGTTGACCAAGGTGATGGAGTAATGGTGGTGGGATAGTTGTAAGTGTAGGTGATAAAGGTTTATGAAGGGGAGGGAATGGGTTGTTGTGAGCTTGGCTCAAATGGGGTAATGGATTTAGAGTTGGAGGAGATGGAATGGTAGGATCTTACTTTGAAGGACTAGATGGCAATGGATCATGAGATGGAGTTGATGGATCAAGACAATTTTTCGTTCAAGTCAATAGATATTTCAACATACATTTGGACAAGTTATTGACATGATTGGATTGGTTTGGATGGCTTGATAGAGGATATATGGATGTATTCTTCAAATGAGTTAGATGTATGGGTGGATTCTGCAAATGGGTTGGATGAAGGGATAGGAGATTCTTCAAATAGTTTGGATGGGGGGATGGGTGATTCTTCAAATGGGTTGGATGGATGGATGCATGATTTCGTTAGAGAGGGAAGAAGGGTGGATGTGTGAGGTTCATTAAATGGGATGTGGATAGTGTCAAGAGGAGAAGATGGGGATGAAGATTGGATGATTTCAACCAGTGAGGGGACTTCAATAGTGCTAGGAGATGGAAGAGGATAAAAAAGTATGAGATCAGGAAGGGAAATAATAGGTATGGGAGATGGAAGAGGATCAAAAAGTATGAGATTTGGAAGGGAAATAATAGGTATGAGAGATGGAAGAGGAATGATGAGTGTGGGAGATGGAAGGGATTCATCACTAGTGTTTTCCCATGGGGGAGTGATATGACGTGACTCTTTAAGAGATGGATTTTTTGATGGATTCCTTGTGAAAATACTTGGAGACTTACATATCAGATGGTGGGAAGATGGTACGGCAAGATAGTTCACATAGGTAGGCATGGGGGTGACTTGCGAACAAGATTGACTAACTAATGAGAGAGGAGGGATGGATTGGGGTATGGAATATGTGTTAATGTAGGTAGGAATGAGAGATGGTAGATTGGAATAAGATGGGGTAGATGGGTAGGATAGAGTGGATGGTAGATTAGCAATAGCATAGGGATCATGGTGATGACTTGGGGGAAATGAAGGACTAGGATTAGGTATTTGAACATGGGTTGGAGGATAATGAGATGGTGGATTGGGATTAGGGATGTAGCTAGTAGTGTTATTGTGAAAAGATAGAGTTTAGGATATGACTGTGGGATAAGATGTATGCATGAATGTATAGGAAGGACATGTGGATGAAGGATAAGATGGATTTCCCATGTCAAAGGTGGGATAAGGAGTGCTAGTGGGTATGCATGGCGGCATGATGGGATAGTGTGGAGGAATGACTAGAGTTTGGAGGATGCTTGGAGTAAGTGTGTTAAGGCTTTCCATGTACACATCATGATCAACAAGACCCTCATTATCACTAGAATAGGATGTTGGCATGAGTTAGCTAAGGTTTTCAAAGTATGTTTCATGATCAACAAGACCCTCATCATCATTGGAATAGGATGTTGGGGAGATCTTGTTAAGGTTTTCAAAGTATGCATCATCACTGGAATAGGACATTAGGGAGAGCTTGCTAAGGTTTTCAAAGTATGCATCATGATCAACAAGACTCTCATCATCACTGGAATAGGATAAAGACAAGGAAGAGATATGACAACCAAAATCATCATAATAGATTTTTGATATGATGCTTTTTTGATGAGTTGGATGAGGAGGAATGAGGGAAATGGAAGGAAGACTCAAGCTCATATTAGGAAGAAAGACTGACACTAAAGAAGATGGAAAGAGGATGGGAGATGAAAAAGATAGCCCTACTGGTCTAGGATATGGGGAGAAATGGGGGACTTGAATTTCTTGTGCTTGATGGAAATAGATATGAGCTCAGTTTGATAATGTTTAGGATGAGGAATTGTCTACAAAAAATGTTCCTTGGAATGTTTTCGGAATAAATGATGATCTTGAGGATTTTGAGCCAACAATCTTGCAAGAGGTAAAGAAACCTTGAAAGAAGCATACAAATGTTGATCTCTTTGGTAAAAGGACTTCAAAACTCTCATATTTGTGTATGTTCAAGAACTATTTTTCACAAGGTTTGTAACGCTGAAGACACATACAAGCACTTTCTACCTTAAGGATTTGGTGAGCTTGAAAACCTTTGTCTGCATACGTAGGCACACACACAAGATCTAATCAGAATACAACCACCATTAAGCACGAGGCTCCATGATGTTTTATTATCTGACTCCAAATTCTCAGGGTGGCACAAATGTACAAATTTCTTAGGGAAGTTACTATCTTCCTTGCCTAGTCAATTATCAAGCTTTCAGGGATGGATCAGGTAAGTTGCTAGATTTAGTCATTGCTAGTATTTTTGTGGTGTCCCTGCAATCAATTTGTTAGGAGTGACTCACTTAAGAGCCTAGTTCAATCATGCCAGTATGTTGAGGATATTCACTCAGTATGGACTACCATTGAACACAACCTGCCCAAGCTTGAAGGGATATAGATAGACCTTTAAGTCCACCTTATTTCTATACTAGCTGAAGGCTTTACCAGTTTGGGGTCATTCTCCAGAAGGACTCATGCTTCTTATGGATAGGCCCCTCTATGCAAAATTGAAAGTTTTGAACGTTCACAGTCACCTTTCTCTGGCACCAATGACCACAAAAGCCAATGGGAGAGGATAATGCATGATGTGAGGTTGCGCTCTACAGATTTTGTGCAAATGCACCAAAAATTGCAAAACACACGGTTAATTCTTTTTGACAAGTTAGGTAATGTTTGATTTGTGAAGAAATAAAACTCGCAAGTTTGTTTTATTTTATGTGCACCAAATTGAAATGTATTTTGTCTTGTTAAACTTTTTTTTATGAATTCAAGATGATGTTTGATTGAGTTGTTCAGTTTTAAACCCAAATTTGAAATGTTCTTATTTACTTGTTCAATTTTTAGGACTCAAATTGAAATGTGCTTGATTTTCCTTGTTCAATTTTAAAACCCAAATTAAAATATTGATTGAATATTCAGTTTTTAGATCCAGAATGAAATTTGTGATAGATTGTCCAATTTTAAAGCCCAAAAAGTGAAGTGTTTGATAGTTAGTTCAATTTTAAGATCCAAAAACAAGATGTGTGATTTGATTGTTCAGTTTTAAACCCATAATCAGATGTTTGATTGTTTCTTTTTCCTTAAAGCATTCAAGATTTTGTGCATTTTCATTTTAAGCCCAAAAAAGAAATGTTGACTTTTGTTGACTTTTGACTTTTATTGACTTTGACTTTTGCTGACTTTGACTTTTGTTGAATTTTGACTTTTGTTGACTTTGACTTTTGTTGACTTTGAAACCCAAAACCAAGTGTGAAATGATGTGAGTACATACACTATTCTTTTTAAACACCAAAAAGTGAAATGGGAATTTTTTAATCAAAAGATTATGTGCTTTCTTACCAAACTAGATGGCTAACCTATAGACCTGTAAAAAAATAAAAATACTAAGAGTGCATTAATGTAGGTTTACAGTGCCTTCCCCCCATTTTTTTACAAATAAAGGTCCCAGTGATATAGACCATATTCCAACAAATGGGTAATAGAGAGAAAGTAGAAAGAATATAGAAGGAATATAGTCTTCTTTTTTGTGTATCAATGATATTTGTGGAAGAATAATAGAGAGAAAGTAGAAAGAAGATAGAAGGAATATAGTCCTCTTGCCTTTTTCAACCTGCAAAAGAAAATAAGAGCTTGAAAAATATACTCAAACAACAAAAACACATTATCTTAGAGGGTTAGTTTGAAAGCAAAACAATGAATAGGAACCCATGAAGTGGGTCCCATCGGGCGTGCCAAAATGTGAGCTATGAAAATTAGGTGTAAAGGAGCATAATAAAGAATCAAAACACTCAAAAACTAATAATCTAAACTACATACATGCTAAGACATAAAATGAAAACTTGAAATAAGCTAAATGAAGAAACTGAAAACCTCCTATAAGCTCATTCAAACTCCATTTTGTTCATTGGATTTTTTCATTTATTGTGGATGTGTGCTCAGGGACGTGCTTCAAGATTCAAGATGTGATCTCAGTTTGGCATTATAACTCTTCTCTAAAAGATGGATTTATGATTTCCTCTCAAAATATCATTACAACTCTACATGGAAGGTGGATGAAATTGTGAAGGAATAAGACTTCTTTTATAGAAAATGGGTGAGGAATCAAGGCTCAGGATGTAATCCTAAGGAGAGGTCCAGATGCACTTAGAAGAGAGCACATGGATTGTGCTTCTTCAAGTGCATCATATGATGAAAAGTGTCACAATATGATTGGGTTGAAAAGAGGGAGGAATGTGACCATTTAGGGAAGAGAGCCAAGAAGACTCTAGAAGATAAGGTTATTAATGAAGGTGTAAGAGCCTTAATGATGAGTATAAGAGGCATTAATGAGGCAATAATGAGGATGTAAGATCATTAAATGCACTTGGATGAGGATGGGTTGAGAAAGTTGACTTGGGGAAGGGATTTAATTCCTAATCCAAAGATTAGGAATGTGAAATCATTAGGGAGAGTTTAGGATTAGGGTTAGGGTTTAAGATAGGATTAGCAAGGGTGAAGAGGTTGGGTTGAGTTAGAACTCAGGGATAGGTGGTTGAGATAGGTTAGGTTATAGGTTTAAAGGGAATATTAGTGAATTGAATTACATATTTATTCAATAGTAGGGGATTAGGGTTTTAATTAATTATTAAGTTGTTGGTTTCTTTTGATAATTAATTAGGACTATAGCCAATTAATTGAATTAATTAGGGCTAGGGGATGATATAGGTCAATTAGGTAATTCTTAATTACTTAGTCAATATGTCCCAGAAGGCACTAAATATGATTGAATTAGGTTAATCATATTTTGGTGTCTACAACACCATTTAGGTTATTTTCTATAAATAGGGCAACAAAGAGCTCATTCATTCCCCAAGCAAAAATGAGGAAACAACAGAGCGAAGAAGAGAAACCAAAAGTGAAAATTTTGTAGATTGATTCACAAAAGATTCAAAGTATACTCCAATAGATTCCTTGCATCTACAATAAAGATCAAGTGAGTATCTGGAGTCACCAAGCTCATAGTTCATTTACGGAGAAAGCCCTAATTTTAAGAAATATGGCAACCACATCACGAGTCTCAAAGATCAAGAAAACAAAGGACAAAAAGATCAACCTGATCAAGAATACAACCTATGAAGAACCTAATTATAATTTTTTCCCAGAGTTTTCTTCACATGCCGATGACAAGGGATTATTCGCAACCATACCTCCTAGGGTTTTTATAGTAGAAGATATTCATGCATAAATCCACTACAAGGTTGCAGAGATCAAAGATCTTGAGGTTGAAGAATTTTACAAGAAAATTTTCCAGGAGTGAAAACTGAAAGATGAAAAAAATAAATCAAGGTGAAAGGGTTAACCAATGCCCTACTATTCCTGACAGAGTTCAAAACTGAGTGGATTTGCATAGTACTCAGTCGAGTACATGATAGGAAAATGTGGTTGGATGAACCAAAACTGATCACAAGGGATGTGATTCATGCAGTGAAAGTTTACCCCATAAAAGAGAAGGCTAAGGCCCTAAAGCACCCAAAATGAGAAGAGATTGAAAAAATAACTGGTGCAGTATGGGACGATAGAGGTTTAAAATTTAATTCAATCACCAACCTAGAGATGAATTTTAGTGCATGTGTGATTGGATACAAGGTATTCCAAGCTAGCCAAATGAACAACATATCATGTGGACCAGTTGACAATGCTTATAATATTGTAAAGAAGGGACTACAACTGGACTTATCCGAGCTACTACTGAAAAAGCTAGAGGTGAATATGAGGAAAATTAGGTCAGCTAGATCTAATTCATGTAAGTTTGGTTCACTCCTTATTTGCACATTCTTCTACTTTTAGAATTTCTTCCTATCTATTGGTAATATCAATTGGAATACAACCCGACCAATAACTACACAAATTAGTGATCTCATTAAGTCACTAGGGGATAATTTCACATCTATAATGGATGCATACTTCACCACTTTCAAGGACAAAATGCAGAAGAGAATGAGTATCCTTGCACAACTAGTGGAACAATAAAAATATGACATGTTTCATAATGGATACCAACACCACTCTAATAAAACCAGTTGTACCGAGAACAACATGGTTACCACCATTGGATTATGAGATCAAAATTGATCAGGCTGCAAATGCTATCGAAGCCTTATTGAATGAACTAGTGGATAAATAATTGAAAATATTTGGAACATATGAAGAATCCAAGTCTAGAATCAAAACTAGCTTAGTAGTGAAAAAGATAGACCAAAAGAAAACAAAAATGGTGGAAACACTTGAAATAAAACTTTCAATAAATGATGGAGAATCAGAACAAGATGTCACCAAGGGATAGTCACCCATTGGTGAAGATAAAAATATAACGACTCTGAGTCCACTGATTCAGAAGCACCCCCAAAAAACAAAGAAAAGGTTACAAATATGACAACTTCCTCAAGAACAAGAAGAAAAACAAAAAAAGAGGCAGACTCACCACCAGTAAAGAAAGGTACAGTGAGGACCTATTAGAAAAGAAATCCTCAAACTAGGAAACAAGCACCAAGCTAAAGAAGGAAATATATAAGAGGCAAAGAGGACAAGGATGAAACTGAACAAGAAGAGAATAAGAAAGAACCCCAACCTAAACAGAACAAAATTCCTAAAATAGTTGATGAAGTTGCATCATCAATCATCAACACCGGGAGCATATCACACCGAAAAATAAGACAATGGGTAACCTTATCTCCTGGAGATAAGAATATGATAGAAGAAGCCATAATTAAGGTAATGGTTGCATGCAAGTATGTACCAATAAAATTCAACAAGAAAATGCCACAAGAGATTAATGTTAAAATATTAGCAAGATTGACATATGCCTTGCACATAGAAAAAATAGATAAGGAAAAGATCACTAGTTACAATCATGTCACTTGAGTCAATAGTTGAAGAGATTGATTCAAAAATAAAAGAGCATGCAAGAAAATTCTTAGCAAAGATGAGAGCATACAAAGTACTAGAGGGAAGATTAGAAGACCTTGACAAAGAAAGAAATGAGACTTGGAATTAAATATTCAATGCCCCCAAGAAGGTAATGGATCTTATAGAGACACCTCACTATGAAGAGAAAGAGGCCACACCAAGCCTAGAACATCTCTTCATCAATGACACCAAGGACATCAATCTAGCTGATCTGATAACAGAGGTGAGTAAGGTCATGGATGATGTACCTCACATATTACAATCATTAGGGGATAGAACAAAGATCACCATAAAAGATATAACTAATATTGATTATGATGATGATCCCAAGAAAGATGAAGATATAAATGATGCCATCGAGCAAGTAAATGAAAAGGATACAATGGATGTTGCACAAGAAATTATACCAGGTCACATGCCACTATTGATACAAGCTATCAATATCATATCTGAAGAAAAGGAAAAAAACACTTGAGCCTGATGCAAACACACAGATGGAGAAAGGTGAAGAACATGGGAAGAAACAAGATAAAAATAAAGAGAAAAAAGATACAAATGAAGAGAATGATGCCACTGACAAAAACACTGAAGAAGATAATGCTGCAGATAAATAAAATGTTGATGTAGAGATGTATACTACCAATCAACAGGTCAATATCGAGTAGCCTACCAATGGCACAAAACCTCCCACGCAATCACCAAATTCAAAAGAACCAGAGAAGGAACTTGTTATGGTTCTACATTCCCCTGCTTCCAGCACCATACCAAAGAAGAATAAGAGGAGTAAAGCTCTAGTCATACTTGATGAAATTATAGATATACTTGACTTTGATCCAAGGACACTAGATCCTGAATCCCTGACCAAGTATGGAGAACTCTACAAGAGAAAGGAAATGCAGGACACACTTAGAAAGGAGCACAAGAATACACATGTACTAGAAACAACAAAGGAAATACTAATGCAAATAGTACATAACATATAAATTGATCAAAATTCACCAATACTGGATCAAATCTCAGCTCTGACTGAGGCAATCACCAATTAGAATGTGCATGCCGAGAAGGTCATAGAAGAATGAGAAGAAGAGAAGTAACAATATAAGCTCACTGAGAAAATCAGCCAAGTGGTAGAGAACAAGGTAAAACTTTATGAACTGGTAAATTCATTGGAGCCTCTAATTTTAGAAGTAATTACCTTAGTTCAAAATTTATGCACTCTAGAGCACTTCACTAAAGAGCATAGTGAAAACATAGAAAAGATAGATGAATATCTTAATGCTAGTGCATAAGGTCTCATGACTGAGGAAAATGCATTCTAATTGCATTATAAGAATATTTTAGAATCAAAATGGTTGAGACTAGAAATACAAAAGACTAAAATAAAAATCAGAGATGAGGTAACCGAGCTTCAATCTATTTCACTTCCAAATCTCACATTGCTACAACAACACATGACTTTGGCAAAAACATTAATTTCCACCCCAAAGATGTCAGTTACCAAGAGTATAAATGACATGAACACTTGAATTAATTTTGAGCACATGACCCTGGAACACCTCAAGGAGCAATGGGAGAAGCAGATGACAGACATTCATAAATCTCATGCTCACATATTTGATAAGTTGTAAGAACTACACCTTTGTCATTGTTTTCAAAATAAGGGAGATATGATATGTATAAAGGGGAAAATGCGAACAAAAGGAAAATGTATATACCTTACAAAGGAACATATGTACATACACTGAACCAAGGCATGCACATAGGGGAAGTCATTGACAAGGTAAACACTTGGTGTATATACTGAACACATCAGTTAATTGCACATATCAGTTTTTGATACTAATGCCAAAGGGGGAGATTGATGATCATAATTTTCCATTAGTATACAAGGAAATAGTATTTGAACCATAGGTTACATGATCACCGAGTGAAAGCAAATAGACAAGAGTAGAGGTCACCGAAATAGACAAGTGTAGTGGTCACCAAAAATATCTTAGCACAGTGAACACTGAGATCAGTGAGAACCGATAGACATTCCATAGAGTAAACTGATAGATAGTTTACAGACTAAATCAAGAGCAAAGTTATAGAGTAACCCGAGAGCAGTATGTATATAGAGACTTCACCGAGCACTATTCTACTAAGAGACAGCTTTATTCCCGCTAAAAGTGGATTTGAGATACACGTCAGGTAAAGCACTTCAATTTTATAATTAGCTTTATGCTTAGCTGTAAAACCATTTCTTGAGGAACAATTAAACCATACATAATATTTTTAATCAGTTTAACTAACTGTAAACATGCAAACTGGGATATCAGGGTCAAGTTGTAAACCTTTGATCATAGAGTATTTATTGTAAAGCGTAAAACCTAAATAGGTCAATAGATTGTATAAATAGAAGTAGTAATCAATCAGAACATGATGATTGTAACTGCAAAAAAAATCTATGGATCAGACAGAGAGTTTCATGCAGAAGGACACAAAATGAAGAATTGAGTTATGAAGAACTAGATTCAAGGCTACCAAGTAGAATAGAGGTATTAATCAATCACTATAGTTATTACACATATCTTGTGAACTTTAAGTATCTATATTTAGCAATTAAATATTGCATACTATCAGATCAACAAGTATTTTTTACTACTCTCTAACAATTTTAGCTAATAGAAGAAATCCTTTAAGAAGGTGGACTTAATAGTCTTGTTGTAATTCTCTTAACCGAGTGCACACTTTACAGTGTTGTTAAAATCTCTTAACCGAGTAGACCTAACTAGTCTAAAATGTTACTCCTAACAGGGTAAGATCATCAAAAGTGATCACACTTATAGCCTTGACCGGCACCTTCCATTCTGTAGATAGTGAAGCTTTGTGGGTTTCATCCCCACCATATTTTTTACCTTCTAACAAGGGTTTTATGCATTACCAATTCTTGTGTCATGTGTACTTAAATTTCATCAATGTTTCTATGAATGTTTACATGCAATTACATTTATGTTTTGATATTACATGCATAAGGTAGAAAAGCAATATGGTCAGTAATATAAGTAAAGATTACTAAAGGTTAAAGTGATAAAAGCTTTAAGGGTATTGATTCACCCCTCCCCTCTCAGTACACACCATTCCATTATTCCAATAGTTTCTTGTTGGTCCTTTTCATTACATGGGATAATAGTTGTATTTGGCTTCTCTTTCAAATTGTATTAGAAAAGGAAAAGGTTGTTCTTTCATTACAGTATAAAAAACAACCAACAAAATACCGAATCTACTGAGGAGTATTGAAATTAATTTGTAATAAGTAATGTAAGGTTTCTCAAGTTGAGCTAGACTCTTGGGCTACTTACTTATCCTAACTAGTTAGTTGACCATTGATAGTATAGATTTATATTTATTTATCCCAAGGATTTGCATTACCATTGAAAATTTGTTTGGTTCCTTGTTGTTATCTTCTGCCTTGCGAATTCCTTTGTAGCACCATTCATATCACTCAAATTTAGTGTGTATTTTCCTAGCTAAGTGTTGGGTGGCGACTCGAAGAAATCTCTGCATCAATGTTAGGTTATAAATCATTATATACATACTATCTAAATATGAGATATAAGTGTACTAGATCCAAGATGAAGAATCATCCTGAGGATAATTTGGAAGGCGAGATCTCATCTACCTCCCGATTTGGTTAGTCAATGAATGAAAATACTGAGAGGACTATTTCTCATGCATGGAGACAAAAGAAGAACACTAGAAGAGAGAATCTCATTCCACCAAATATGAAGAGAGATGCATGAGAAGTTGAACAGGGTGCTGATTTGGGGTTGGGAGTATATGATGATTATTACTCTTAAAGTGAGAGAGGTGATGATGGACCAAGGTATGCTAGGAGGATAGTCCATGGTAGACCTCAAGGACATGAAACAAGGTCTAGAAGTAAAATTAGAGGTGAAGAGAATATGAAAGCCCCTAGTGCTCCAAGCTCTCCCTCATCACATAGACCTCATCCCCACAGCCATAGAAGAGAAAGAACCATCATTGAGGGAACCTCTAAATCTGAAACTAATCTCTCTAGCAATTGTATGATACACAAAATCCTAAGGACAAGTGTAAACATAAAGTATTAGGTGTTGAAATAAATGAGTCTGTAAATAAAGGAAGTCTAGTGGACCCAATGAACAATTTGGATATTGATTTGGAAAGAGCTAAGAGGGAGAGGGAGATTATAGCCAAAGAGCTGGAGAAAGTAGAATTGGAGGCTTCAACTCTCAAAATGAAAAAGAAGATTGATTTTCTCAAACAAACCTCTCATCCTTCTCCTATTATTAATAAAAATGCTGAGATGCCTCTGAATTCAGGAACAAATATGCCACCACTAGCTGGAGCTGGGAATACTACCACATCAAATGTTGTATCATCAACTTATAAAGGTACTAATTCAACTCAAAAGACACATGTCTATGCAGAAAGGTATAGGAAATTTATTTTCCTTGGTATTCCAGGTTATCCTAATGAAATTCCCAAATAAATTAGGGACAAAATTCCAGAATTTGTTGGTAATAATGTTATAACATGTGAAGAACATTTGAAGAAGTTTATTGATATGATGGATGACTATGAAATTGGACAAGATGATGTTATGATGAAATTGTTTGTTCAATCACTAACTGAGGATGCTAGGGATTGGCTTAGAGGATTGCCCCATGATTGTGATAAGACAAATGAAGGATTTATGTTGAATGAGTTCAATAATATTAAGAAGAACTCAAATGAAGAGGTGGTTGAGTTCAATATCAGATTCCAAAGAGCAATCCACAAATTGTTCCAAGTGATGAGACTGGATGATAAGGTATGTCTCATAACTTGTTTGAATGATTTTTATGCAAAGATGGGTTATCTCCTAAGAGACAAGAACCCTAGAAATATTAGAGAAGCATATAAGATAGCTATGATCATTGAAACAAATAGAAGAGTGTTAGGGAAAGTAGGTAGAAGGGAATATTGGAAGCCATCAAGGTTTAATAAAAAGGAGTCAGACAAAGCTTCAATTGCTAAACCAAAAGAAGATGATAGTCTAAAATAGATTCTTAATCCTCTAAAGGATTTAAATCCCAGAGAGAATAAGAACAATAGGGCCTCAAATAAGGACAATCCATCCTATGGTAATTTCAACAGACAACCTAGGATGCAAAACTACCCTTAAACTATTGAATGGAAAGATGGTAAGCCTATTATCCCACATAAAAAGGACAAATTTGATGATAAAACACCTAATACTCTGCATAAGAATACAGTTAATATGTGCAATGATAATTCCTGGTGCATGGCTTTCCAATCCCCTCACAATCCTCAATATTGTATCATTACTGCAAGAATATCTGCAAGTGAGGGTCAGGAGGATGATGAAGAGGAATTTTTTGATGGGACTTTATGACTGGTCTCATCAACAGAGGAAGAGTTTTCACTGGGTACTGGGGTACCGGCCAACTTCAACTATAAAGGTTGTTCAGGGAATAAATTCTCTGGGCCTTCAAGCACCTGAGGGTCGGGTCTCAATAGTGCAGGTAACTAAGTTAGGCAAGTGACTATTTTGTGTGGGGGGATAGCTCATATTGACTCATCTTTTCTAGGGATTTTGTTAGTAGGTCGGGGTTTCCTGCAAGCATGCATGAATTTACCAAATAAATAGAAAAAGATAGATCAAGTTTAGAAGTTTTTTATTCTACATATAGTCATGCAATATATTTCCAACATCAATGATGCTCTAATGAGCTAAACTAAATACTTAATGCATACAAAACCATCAGTTCATACATATCCAATAGCAAGGGGAAACAAGATTATCCAATCTAATAAAGCACTAGAGAAAAGGATAATAGAAACATACAACACAAAAGAGTATTTCTACTCAGAGATCAGAAAGCCAACAACATCATTACAAGAAACTCTTCCTTCTTTATTAAAAAAGTGTTCCAGCAACATTGGTGTGTACATCAATGGCTCCAGGGGAGCATCTAACAACTAAGAACTACTGAACATTGAGCTCTGCAATTATAAGAAATGAAATGATGAATGCTAATAGTATTGGACTACAAAATCATCAATTTGGCTGACCCTTGAAATGAGGTCAGACTTATTATTTATACACATAACTTGCCCTAAAACTTAGCCTAATATAATTCTACACTCAATATTAAAATACAATATTCGGTGGCCGGTAATACCTGCACTACTTTACCAATACCTCGAACAGATCAGAGGTCTTACATGACAGAGGAAGAAGAAAAGAAGAAAGGATGGAAGAATCATCCTCGGGGAGAGTGCTAGAGAAAGAATATAAGAAATCTAATCTTCCCAGAGTTTGAGGCTACATGCCTCATTAATGCAAAATGTGGCTCACTATCTTCGATGCACCAGGTTGTTAATATTGGAGTAGCGCCTTGGAAATATCACCTGTAAGGTCCATCCCTCAAACTAACATGCCTTATCAGGGTCACCTAATTTTTGACTCCCTTAATAACTATTGGACAATTACCAGTCGACTCCGGAGGACCTGGACATGGGTCATCAAAACAATACAAAACTGTTGGATCCAAAATTCTAGAATCTGGAAGCTTATGCTCAAAGAATAATGAATGCTCAAAAATACAACCGGCTAGTGAGAATCCCCAAAATCTAGAGAAATTTACTATCCCTTGTTGTTATTGAATGCCTCTAAAATTTGGCTAATGCCATCTCCATATATGTCCCTGATGTTGTTCCACCGGTCACAGAAAATTCCAAACTTCTCTTCAATATCTCCAACCCCATCCTAGAATTCATCGACTAGCTTGACGGAGTCATGAGCTGAGAGCATCATCTTAGATATTCTTGATAATTTCCCTCTATTGAAGTCTCTGGCAGACTGATACCGGGACTCCATCAACTCATCAAATTTACTGAGGACATAATCCTCTAGGGAAAAAGTTTTGGTTGTGAAGGGATCAAGTTGTGAAATCCTTCCATTGAATGCTTTATATAGGTCCAAAGGATACCAGATCACTGTGAATTTTTCTTTTAGGGTAGTGACCTATTGCTTTCTTACCTCAATTTTGAGGCCAATTCTGGAGTACTAGGCCTAGAGGACTTGAAAGGATTCCTCTCCCAAAATTCATGCCTCGGTAATGGCCTATTCCTCAGAGTTCATTATTTCTTCTAATTTGGTCCTTCACCCTTCATACTTCTCCCTTCACATAGGACAATGGAATTATTTACTTGGCCCAAAATATTATTGACCAAGTAAAGATCCTAGAGTGACACCTCTAAGAATTGCCTTATGGCCTTAATTTTCTCGGCGATCCACTTGTCTATAGCCTATGAATTCTTTTTAATGGCCCTAAGAGCATTCATGTCACCCTACAGAAGTGGTGGTCTGGAGGTGGAGGCTTTCAGACATATTTTGGCTAGTGGTTGTGTGATTTCTACTAGAAGTCCAAGGAGATTTTCATTTTTCTCTCTTTCCTCCAACTTTTGTGCCTCTATATCATATCAGGCTTCTATTGCCTGGGTTGCCTCTCTTAGCAGGTCTAGCTCACCCTGCTTATCTCTCCTTCCCAGAGGCACTTCTATAATTGCATAATCTTCAGCCCTTGTTGTTGCCACATCTATATTTGGGGGAGGTGTTGCAATAATTGCAACTGTGCTGCCTCCCAGAATGGTCTGGAGGGTATGGACAGTCTGCATCTTTTTAAGCTTCTTAGCCTCTTTGTTCTGGGCCATCATCTCGGCCAAGGAGAGGGGAACACCTGCCACCATCGGGGCCTTTATTTTTCTAGATTCCACCAGCCATTGTTGCACCTAGGGAAATTTTTTTTCCAAGGCCTGCATGTTGGGACCTCCTTTGGAGTCTGGCGGTACATTCACGGTCTCTACAGTTTCATCGAGCTCTTTTTCCTTTTCCTGTTGAATCAACATTTATATCCTTGGGGTTATTTCCCTCATCCTTCTATTTTTTTTTCAATTTTGGCGTTATTTGTTGAAATGTCATTTTCCTTAGGCACACCTTCTAGAGGAGGTAGAGGTGTCTATCCAATGTTTAACTATATGGTCGCTGAGACCACCTCGCTGAATGTCATAACCCAGGGCACTTGACCACCCAGAGTAACTGAAGGTGTTTGGAGCATGATGGTTGGGGGTATAGTTGATCCTGTGAGTCCAATTTCCCCCATTGTTGATCACTCATCAGTTGTTTGTCTTGAACCTGTCTCAGTCCCCTAGACCAGTGTTTCCTCCTATTTAGGTTCCTTTTGTGTTTCTTCTTTTTCTGAGACCACTTCCTTTTCTGGCGTCTTCCCTTAATTGGAGATTATCTCCACCTCTTGTGTGGCTATTTCTTCTACCACCGTATCTATCTCCTTGTGTAGGTTCATGAGTTCATATATCCTGAAGAATTCATCGAAGTCATCATGCGGGGGGAGGTTTCTAGAAGATCATCCAGTACGGGGGAGTCTAAAATGACTTCCACTGGGGGAACATTGGGCATGTTAGGGCCCATGTCTATGCTTGGGGGATTGGCTACCTTCTACTTCTTATTTCTTTGTAACGGGGCCCCAGAATCTAGAATATTTGCAGATTTCACCTCAGTGAATGTTTGCCTACTCATTAGTGCCGCCAACAAAGGGGATCCCGCTAGATGGGAAGATCCCACTAGAGTTGCCAGGAGACCATGGGAAAGTTGGGCACTTATATTTTGACTCGTTAGCCTAGATGCCTCCATTTGTATCTGTATTTTCTCCATCATGGGGAGCAGACCCTGGGAAGGCACTTTGGTCAGGGTACTTTCTTTCTCCTTCCCCTTGCTTTTGCTTAAACCCACAGTTCCAGAGATCAAAGCAGACCCCTGTAAAATTGGACCCTTACAGGTGCTCCTCAGACACACCCTCTCAAAATATCTATGACTATTATCAATGATGCAGTGACTCACATCTTCAATTGTTAAGTTCTTTGGGGTGTCCCAATCCACTCAGGGGAGATCCAAATTATCGATCTCCTATTTTTTGTACGATGGGTCTTCTAGAGGCCCATCATCTATAAAATATTTTGAGAAACCTCAAAGGCCGAGGGCCTTCATTGAACCTTTAGATATCTAGGAGTATTGTCAGGCCTAAAGATCAAAACTATCCTGGCAATCTGCCCAAAAATATTCAATGTTAACTTTATGCGAAATAGATGCCTGGGGCATCGCCTCTCTTATCTTGCCCACTGGATCAAAATTGCTTTTGGTAAGGTGGAATTTTGTCAGTCCTAGAATCTTTAGCTCATTTTCGGCTTCCTTATCTTCCATGAGACTAAAATAATAATTCCCACAAGTGATTGGGAATGGAATAGATGTGACCTTCTTTAAGGTAAAGAATGCATGGAGCTCCAAGATTTTCCTGCAGAACTCCAAATCAATAATCCTATCCCCGCAATGCCTGGGGAGTAAGTAGGGTTTCCCAAAGAATATGGTCACCTGAATGTAAGTATGCTATTGAAATTGAATAAAATAATTGCTGTAAGTGCTCACCAAGTTCATCTCCTCCTGTGACAACTGGTACCTAGTGTCCCGAGTAAGTGTCAAAATGTTGTGGTAAATGAATGCATTGTTTACCCTACAAAAATTGGGGAAGCTAAGTTCCCACTAAACCTGGGGATAATGCTCCAGTGGGACCAACTAGCCAGGCCCATTCTTGAGAATTCCCACTATCTGCAAACCCAAAAAAGTGTGTCTCTATTGGGCCAGTGCCCACAATACATATGAAGTCATGTAGAAATTTGAATTATGGAGGAAATTCTTAATCTGGGAGTCTACATTGTTGGTGATGATGGTTTCCTATTCAAAGGTCTGACTGTGGGTTGTGATGCAGTAGAGAAAATAATACATCCATGCCAAAAAGTTTTTGGCATTGGGCTCTCTGAAGATACTACACAAAAATATGATTCCCACCTGAATGCATTCTTTAAAGTCTCCATGGGGAATCTCCAGCTTCATTTTCTTATAGTCCCTTCTCGAGGATAGCACCCAGCGAGTATTGAGATATTTTCGGGTGAGGAAGGAAATTTTCTCAAACTCCTTCAGTGACACAAACTAGGATCTAACAATGGCTCCCTTGAATTGGGGGATTCCCAGGCTTGAAGTAAAACTGGCGGAATCCAAATTAACAATGGTCACCGGGTAGTGCAATGGTAAAGGATCGGCAAGAAAAACAACCCAGGTGAGAGCATTGTAGAGCGTTGCCAATTGAAGGATCAAATATGGTGCTTGCACCGAGCAGGGGAAACTTGTAGCTTTGATGATGCCAAAGGTAGCCATGTTCTTTTCCATATCATCTCCGATAGCTCTCTGTTGGTACATGGTTTGAACAAGGCTCTACATTTCAGCCCATAGTTTGTGCTCGGTATCTGTGATCTCCTATAGCTTGGAGTCCACTTTGGACCCCACAAGAAAACCATCCCTCTGGTATTTGGAGGTCAATGGAAGTTTGGCCAACATATTTTTTGCTTTTGTTTTTGTGGTCGCCCGAGTGGAGTTAGTTGGAAGCTCCGGACTTCCAGGAGGAGTTGTTACTTTAGACAAGTTGATGGATTACCTACAACCTTCAGGACCAAAGAACCGTCAATACACATAATATGAAAAAAATACACTTTATGGACTCTGGGGAATTCACCGCCATCTTACACCTATTCAAAGAATATTAGTACGCATCAAATTCCTAGGGTATAAAAGTTAGCAAGGATCGGATTCTAACCAACACCCGAAGGCTTCGGGGTATCAGTTTAGGCAAAAAAAATGGGATGAAGACCTAGGGACTTCCCAGTGCCTAGAGTCCAGAGAAACTATCCGTTATCGACGTGAATGGTAGTGAGTTGTACTCGGCTAACATGGGTTGTCATGTGGGCACGTAAAAAACATCATAAAGACTCTTAATGGCGATAAGTGGGATGACACTAGGGAAATGAATGCTAGATGGGATGTATTTTGAATTCTCACTCATGGGGAATTAATCTTTCCATTAAGATGAAATGACAGAGGAGAGAGAAAACTGCCATGGCTTGGATAGGTGAGGTGTCGAGTTTGAGCTAGACGAACACCATGCAGACTTGCTCTGGATTTGGTTTTTAACACATAGAGGGCAACGAGCTTGCCACGGGAAGGCTCACCAAGACAATATATAGACCCAAAATGTATAGGGGAAATCCAAAAATGGCACAATTTATAAGAATTTCTCTACCATTTAAAGAAATACTATGACACTCTATAGAAGGAAATCAAGAATTTATAGTAGGAAGACTGCCCATTAATAGAAAGTCTGAAACATATACACAAGGACTCACAAGAACTCACAATATCTACACTAGAATACATTATTTACAGAGCGAAAAGAGTGTGAGGAAGGAGGACAACCTTCCTACAAAGCCATCCCACCAATGAGAGGCAAAAATAGACCAGAAAGAAAAGCAAGAACGACAACAAGGACAAAGCAGAAACAAACACAAACACAAACACAAACAAAACCAAAACCAGAAGGAGGAGAGCCAAAGGGCCTACCTTAACACACAAAGGAATGCAGGAAGAGGATCATAGGAGGTGCTCTACAATAGGTTAAGCTTGAACTAACCATGAATGCACCACTTTTAATCACCATTTAAGGACTATTAATCACTGAGAGAAATTTGCACTTGATCGCCTTAATCACTCTGGATAATTTGTTAGTGGTAAATGTGAAAGTGATAGGTAGATATTATTTATACCCTTAGGGTAAAAATGTGTTTCTTTCTTTCACAAACCCTGGGGAAGGCAAACCTCCAGACCCTGGGCCCAGGGATTTCGTGTAGCTGCACCCTCTAACAAAAGACAAAGTAATGATAGAGAATCCTAAAGTCTGGACTTTGGATGGAACAAGGAAGACAAACACTCTGGGGCTACGCTTTGGAAAAAAGAGAACCAAAAAGAAAATAATATGACCCTTGCAAAAGAAAAGGCTGGAGAAAAACAAGAGGAAAAGAAACAAGGCCAAAAGCAAAAAGGGGGACCCAACATTTTGCCTAGAAAATGTAGGGATGGCTATGCAGTGCATAACAAATGGTGACTCACTGGGATGAATGCCTTAGCGCATTCGAGAAATTCAAAATCTCTTAATAGAAAAACCAGAATTAATCTTTACCTAGAGCATTCTTCTTGTAAGGCGCGCGAGGTGTTTGAGAAAATTTGACTCATCATTGATTCAATCCTTTGGTCTTTTGTCATCCGTGAGGTTTGTGTTCTGAAACAAAACCAAGCCGGTGATTTTCGGGAGGAGAAGAGAAGAGGTAGTGAGTACTGTGTGCATTAATTTGTGCACCTATTTTTTTCAACATGACACTTCAATAGATCATTATATTAGTAAAAAAACTATAAAAAGCAAGGGTTTGAAGCTAAACACAAAAACCGATCTATTACTTCCTATCTAGGAGGAGTTTTAAGAATGTCATAATCATGCCCTCAAATTATGCACAAATCAGTGACATATACAATGTAAGAATGGAAGATTTGAATTAAAGCTAATCTAAATGATTAATAAACATGCATATTAGCTCTAAAAATGAAGATAATAACAATGCATAATATCAAATCTAATATGCAACATGAATTCACAAGTAATCTAAACAACACAACAATGCTTTCAACTTTGAAAATTAAGGGCCATTTGAGTTGAAAAACTCATTCTATTTGTAGAATAAATGAGGAGAGAGAGAGAGAGAGAGAGAGAGAGAGAGAGAGAGAGAGAGAGAGGACAAGGTTATTAATGGAGGTATAATAGCCATTAATAAGGTGTAAGAGGCATTAATGCCAAAGGCATTAATGAGGCATGGGCTTGAGGAATCTCCATTAATAATGCATTAATGATATCAATTAAGAGGCTTGGTGAGGGTGTAAGTCCAAGCTTGAGAAAGTGGGCTTAGAGGGAGTCAAGCTTGAGAAAGTTGACTTTCTCAAGTGGGTTGAATTCCTAATCATAAAATTAGGAATGTGACATCATTAGGAAGGGGGTTAAGATGGGATTAAGATTAGGATTAGACTTAGCATGGGGAAAATAGGTTGGGATGGGTTTGAGCCCAGGGTTAAGGTGGTTGAGTTAGGTTAGGTTAGGGGTTAAAGGGAATATTAATGAAATAAATTATAATTAATATATTCATTCAAAAATAGGGAAATTAATTATTTAAGCTTTTTATTGCTTTTGATAATTAATTAGGACTATAGCCACTTAATTAGATTAATTTAGGCTAGAAGATAGACTTTTACAAGTGATTAGATATAGTTAGGATTTATTTAATTCCTTTTAAATTAATTACCTTAGCCATGTTTTGATTTGAACTGATTTGATTGGCTTAGGTGATTAATAAAATTTAGTGATTAGATCACTTCGGAGATTAAATCTGATTTGAATGAATTATGCCAGTCGATTGAAGAGTTGTTTGCACATAATTGGGGATATAATAACACTTAGGGAAAATATGGGCTATGGTCAAAGCAGACCAAATATAGGTGGTTACAAGTACATCAAACTAAAGTCATCATATCTTGTACATTTCCCCCGGATACCAGAATTCTTCATTCTTCAGTTCTTTCCTTTTATTTTCTTTTCTTTTCTTTTCTTTTATTTTCTTTTGAAGATGGGAAGGTGGTACTCCTTTCAATGTGAACCTTAAGCTTAGCTAATTTTCATGGTGGTACTTCTTTCACCTTGCAATATAATTCATATTTTTGAATAGGAGAGAATGTTCTAGACCTGAGATGTTCTTATGAATTTTAGACTTGGCCAATAACCAGTACGACTGATCTGCCCTCCAAGATCATGAAATTACTTGCTTCTTATATATTCTATTAATCAATGTCTGGAATTTCAAGATATGAATCCAATGAAGATTTTTCATAACCTATTACCATACGCACAAACTAACTCCAAAGTGTGGGCAAATTCCACTGTGCTAACAATAGATTCCAAACTACCCAAAATGCATAAGATACCATTCAAGGGACTAGATTTCATGTAAAGAATACCTATCTACAAGAAGAGGTCACACGCTAGGAACCCAGAAAATAAACACAAAATAAAATAAAACCCAAAAAAAAAGCAAACAAGAAAAAGGAAGGCGGTCCTAGAGGACGACCGACAAACTATTTACAAGGTCAAGGTACTCCCAAGGAGCACCAGGAAAGGTATTTACAAGTAGGAACTTTATATATAGTATAAATTTGGGAATATTTACCACCTACCTTATTCAAAATATGCTTAAGAAAATATCCATTGACAGGCAATGGGACAACTTCTCCAGTCATAGTACTGAGGTGATAAGTATTTGCTCCGCAGATCTTAGAAATTAGATATGGTCTGAGCTAGAGGCTTTGAAACTTGGTGTACTTTCCTTTCTTTTCCTGGGCCTTGTCCCATAGGAGGACCAGGTCTGAAACATGAAAGGCCTTATATTGGGCTTTTTGGTCAAACCATCATTTGACTACTACTTGGTGACATGTGAAGTGTTCTAGTGCCACGTCTCTTTGTTCCTCCATTCTCACCAGGTTCAGAAGCCACATCCACAATGTTATCCCAATTATTGAATTCTTGCATAAAATGTAAGACTGGGATTTGTAAGTTGATAGGGAATAATGGATTCTAGTCATAAACCAGATGAAATGGGGAAGTCCCCAGGGCTGCCTTTATTCTGATACAATCTGCCTAGAGGGTGAATCTAAGCTTTTGGTACTAGTCCCGGGGGTTTTGTTCTAGCAGATGTATGATCACCTCCAACAAATTTTTATTAGTGGATTCGGCTACACCATTACCATGGGGGTAGTAGTTGTTGGAGAACTTCAAGGTGATCTTCCTTTCATAGGTCCATTCAAGTAACTATGCCAAAGAAAATGTGGACCATTGTCACACACTATAGCAAATGGCATTCCAGAATAGGTGACTATGTTTTCTTCCAGGAATTTAATAACTACATCCACCATGTTGTTTTTACATGGAATCACTTTAGACCATTGGGTGTTGTAATCAGTAGCAGTCAAAATGTACCAGTGTTTAGCAGATGAGTTGGGGTTAATTTCCCTAATAGAATCAAATGCCCATTGGGCTAAGGGTCTAACTTTGAAGATCGACTGCAAAGGCATGGTCAGGTTATGCTCATGATGCGTCAATGTTTGGCAAGTGTGGCACTTCATGACATGAGTGCAGACATCCTTAAAGATGAAGGGCAAATAGTATCCAGCCTAGAGAATCTGGTGGGCAGTGGCATCTACTGAGCCATGCCTAGTTCCAAACTCCCCGTGAAATTCTTCAATCATTTTAGCAGCTTGGTCCTGATCTATGCACCGGAGGTATATCCCTTCATAATTTGTGTGGAAAAGAATTCTATTTTTATCATGAAGTGTGCACTTTTCGACTGCAAGGCGCGATGTTTATTTGGGGGAAACCCCTTTAGGCATATGTTTTTGAGAAATAGGTACACCAGATTGGTATATCATGGGTCTTGTGTTACAGACTCCACTATGTAAGTTTGGCATTCGATATCTAGAGTTCCTTCCACCATTGCTCTACATAGTCCCTGGCCTTGGAATATCTTCATGGGTTTCATTTCTAGATCATACTCTTGGAGGATGGCCATCCATTTCACTCGACATTCACCTAGTTCACTCTGTAGTAGTAGATATTTCACAGCCTAGTCCGGAATGATAGCATGCACTTTGCTATGAAGAATATAGAGTTAAAATTTATTCACAGCCCAGACAAGAGCAAAAGCATACTTTTCTAGAGATGAATATTGGTGTAGACATCCAAAAATATTAATATTACTATTAATAATAAATTCCCTCGTATTCATCTAGCTATTTAATTTAATCAATTAAATGGTTTCATAGTTGGTATTTATCAATGATCAAATACATTCTAATGTATTTTATTTAAATACATTTGTCTCACAAAATTCCCCTTTTTAATAAATTTATATTTATTAAAACTCCTCCATATTCCTAATTCTTCTAAACTATGATTTATTCAAATCAAATTTGAATTATAATCTAAACCCTAGCTAGGAACCTATTAATCCAACCTAGAGACCTACCCTAAGCCTACTCTACTCCCATCACCTCACTTCCTAAGCATGTTTCCCTACCTAACTATCCTCTACTCATACTTAAAGGGTGATTCCTAACCTTTTTAATGCTAATTAAATGCTCACCCACATGGGATAATTCTCTCCAAAATGGTCACCCATCCCTCTTAAATTCCTCTTACAAATTTGTCTCCCAATTGGAAATCTTGAGCCACTCAACATTTAATGCCAAGTTTGACTCAAAATTAGCCATCCCTTCCAAGCCTATGTGTCCCTTATGTGGCTCTTATGTGGATGCCACATACATGCCACATCATTCAAGCCCTCCTCTTCTCTCCCAAAATTCTAAAAATATAGGCCTTCTCTTCATTTTTCATCTCTCAATTTGCATTGTTATCATGCTATTTTAATGTTAGGAGTTCATTTATAGTTTCTCATGCTTTTATGTTTAAATCGCATATAAATTATATGCTAGGTTATTTTGGCTAAAATCAATCATATTTTCTTGCATTGTCTTGCATTTCAATTATAGTAGTTTAATCATTTGGAGAAGTTTGCAACTAGTTACTCCATACTAGTTCTTGAATCCTTCTCCCTTCATCCAATCTTGCATCAATTTTAATCATTCCACTTGGGGATCCATTGGATTTATGTGTTTGAGAGAGAAAACCCACAATCATCCAAAAGAGAAAATCAAAACAAGTAGTAATAGGGTGCAATTTACTTGTTTTTGACTCAATTTGATGTTATGATGGAGTCTTGTTTGTTTCTTATTCATTCTATGATCTATATGTGCTAATCCACTAACATATTTATGTTTGAGCTTGCTCCCAACAGATATAATATTTCACTGTACACATTCTGGCATGCCGGTGGGACCCACGTCCCTAAAAACCTTCTAAAACTCTTGTCAATTTCTTCAAATTTTTCCAAACACATGGATCGGTGTTTGCACTTTACGTAGAGGCATCTGCACAAACGTTGTTTTTCTATGCACTCTTGTTTAGTGTCTGTGCTAAACTCGTGTCTGTGACCTAAACCGGCGTCTCCACCTGACATTGTTAATTTGAGATTTTTCCAAACATAAGTTGTTATTTATCAAGATTTTTTTCTTTCCCACTGCTTTTTAGTATTTAAGCTTTCTATTTTTTAGCAGAAATCAATCTAACAAATAGTTATAATGCCAAAATTTTACTAAGGAAATGAATCTTGATAAACTATTAAAGAACACTAGCTTTTAATTGTTTGGATAATCTCAAATGGCTAAGTTTGGTCAAATTAAAGACTAAGAAGGAAGGAAAAGTAACTTTGTTTGTTGTTTTTGGCTGTGTTTTGTGAACTTGCAAGAACAGCAGCGTTTGCGGAAATGTTGATTCAAGTTTCGGCGTCTGCGCAAATGCGAGTTAAGAAAAGCATCAATCAATGTCTGCATTTCATGAATTGGTGTCTCTAACTGGTATAGTAGTTTTCTATCTTTCTATGTTTTTCTGGCTAATTTTCTTGCATTTTGTCATTTTTGAGGAAAAATACAGAACCAACATCTGTGCCCTGCATCGGCATCTATGCTCTGTCAAACTTTTTATCATTTAATAACAACTATTTAAGTGGTTTTTGTGTTTTCAACGCTTGTCAAAGGCTAAAATTGAAACTACTAACCAGTTGTTTTGCAGCACTACTTGCCAAAGACACAAGTTCAAAAGACTACTCACTTTTGTCTTGCAGGTTGCCTTACTCTGAAATTGACCAAATGATCATGTTTGCTTTAATTTTTCTTAGGCACCTAGCTTAAATAGGGAGATTTAATTATCTAATCCAAAGAAAGTGTTAGGGGATTATTCTCTCTTCCCTTTTGGGAAGATCAAAAACCTAGACGCACTTACTTTATGTTAAATAAATAAATCTTTGAGAAAGAACAAACTTGTCTTGCGTGTTTGGGAGAAAACAACATTGGGCTGGATGGTATGCTCTTTTCCCCTTGTAGGGAAATCAAAAATCTAGACCCCTCTCATCACCAATCCATGTTTTTTGAATTAATCCTTTAGTTGGGCCTTTCGGTCGAGGAACAAATCTCCTAGGAATGACCCACGTGAGAATGAGGTGTAAGCTACACCATTCTCACTCACGTTAATCAAATTTAGTCTTTGGGGTTAAAGCCTTGAGATTCGATTGGAATTTGATATTATACTCAGCTCTCATCCAACTTAAGTGTGGCCTTGCGGTCTTAATCATGTTTATGTGACCACTTTTGTCAAGACTCTCTATGGGGCTATACACTTCAATCATGATTGCACGGACATAGAGGATACAATCGAATGGAGACACTTACTAAACACTCTAGGCATAGAAGCTACCTAATTCACCTCCAAATGGTGATTTATTATAGTGCAAGGGGAGGGAAGAATCTCCCCCCGAGATCCCCACCATATGTGTCCCAGGGTATTGTGTTGCAAAAGAGATCTTCGTAGCATGACAACAATACTTGGAAAAAGGCAAAAACATGGGTGCCCTTTCAGGGGTGACACTATTATGTGAGCTGAAGGACTACCAAGCAATGGGTCTATAATATTTCATTTGAAGCCAACTCCTTAGGTAGAATTTTTCTTGAAGTGTTTGAAGAACATTGACATATCTGAAACACAAATGAAATACCTCACAAACAAAATTTGTCACTTGCTTGTATCTTTCAAGGTTGCTTTGTCCCTTATCAGATTGTTTTCAGACCTATGCATGTTATTTTCTGATTTGATTGTGTTGAAATTGGTTCTTTCCATGGAAAAAAATCTATTGAAAATTAGACAGAAATCAAGCCTTTTCTAAATCATCAAAACAAAGTCCCTTTGCAAGATTATCGTGAGCTCCAATTTTCAAAATTTGGTCTTTTATGAGATATGTCCTAAAACCTCCAACTATTCATCCAAAATCAAATCTATTTATAGGATATGACCGATTCCAAGAAGCATAAGAAGGTAAAAACTCTGTTACCACTCATGCAAAGAGAATAGAAGAATACAACCCAAGAGGCTAACAAGTACCAACACATAGTCGATTCCATCAAGCAAGAAACCCATAAATAAGAACAATTTGAAAAAGTGATATACAACAACAAGGTTGCTCGCTTTATAGGAAAATATCATCTAAAAATTTCTTTTGTCAGGTTTGAGCAATATGACTAGTCAGTTTACCACAACAAACGAACATTCCTCCTCTTCTTAAGCTCACTTAGCTTTCATTTTAGGACCACCCTTAGGTTGTCATCTTTAGAAGCACATCACACACTCACCCGAGCATAATCCAATCTAATCCTAGTCAACCTAGCATCATCATAATCATCATCTAAGGCATCCTTAATCACATCCTTCACTTGGTATTGCATCCACTTTTGAGTTGATTAAAACCTACATCTTAATCAAAAGCCCCATCCTTAAGTGTCCTTTACTAAGCATTGTTTAGGATAATCCCCTTTGCCTTTGCAACCTCATCACCTTGATCAAAAGGTTGGTTTGCATTGATAGATAATCTCTTCTACCAAAGACCACAAGTCTATCTTAGTTAGACAATCGCACCCACTTGATCTTACACTAGGAAAAGAAACCCTTAATCCTTGCATACATCAAGTCATCCTTAGGAGCATACTCATCATCTTAGATGCATCATCTAAAATCATAATCCTAGCACCATCATCTTTAGCTTCCTAGGAACATCCTTGCATTACATCTTGCATCTCATATCCCCTTAAGGTGGTCATTTCATGCCACCTATCACATGAGCCACTAAGAATAGGAAGAACATGAACCTTAATCTTGCCACTAGTTCATCTAATCATGTGACTAACAACACTAATGCCATGGTTACTTATGCACCTTAGCATAATGAACAAATTGAGCACATCTAGGTAGATACTAATGAGACTCCTATCATGAGTACCATAGAAACATTTATCAATCATCTAGGACATGTCCACATGGTGAATGACATGAGTGGACATAACAACAATTAGGTACTCTTGGACATTCAACAACAAGGACTTCAACTCCTGCCTTGGATTATACCCACACTTGTCACATGACCTATGGCACTTCTAGGGGAACATCCTCATCCCACTAGAAATGAAGTTTTTGATCCACTCTAGCAAGCCTTACAGGTGGGAAATCTTATCACAAAAGTAGTCCAACCTTCCATCCCACCCTCCATCATGCACATGACACCTTCATCTACCTCAAGAGTCCCGCCTCTTGATCCAACATCAGCAACACAAGTAATACCCCCTATTGCTACAAAAACACCTCCTTAGTTCACATTCGCTCCACTTTTGCAAACAGTCCCAACATTTGTGGCACAAGTTCCACCACCACTAGTCAGCACACAGAAAATCATCATTCCACCCATCCCTACTCAGCCCATTCAATGTACAATAATCAGTTCGCAACATCAAAGCACCCAAGTCTCCATGCCTATTCTGCCTTTCTTCACCATAGGCATGCCACCTACCAATTCCTATAACCAACCCTTATACCCACAAGGTTCCACTTTCCCCACTCCACTAGCAATGCAACTGCAACGTGTGCCAGCTATTTTGTCACAAATGCAAACCAATCCAAATCCTCACATGAAAAAACCATCTACCAATAGCTTTGTCATACCCTAAATACCTATCCAACAATAGTAACCTATCCAAGAGCAGAAACCTATCCAACAACAACAACCAATCCAACAAAAACTACAACTAATCTAGCAACAACAACAACCTATCCAACAATAGTAACCAATCCAGCATTAACAACAACCAATCCAACAACAGCAACAACCAATCCAACAACAAAAAAAACCAATCCAATAGTAGCAACAACCTATTCAGCAACAACCTATTCAGCAACAACAATCCATCCAACAACCATCCCAACAACAACAACAATTACAACAGCAAATTACCAACCCATTCACATCCCAAGCACAACAACAACAAAAAAAACCCCTTCATAGTTGTGCAGTCCACCCTCCTAGTTGCACAACAACTGCAACCACAAATGCAGGGGTAAAATCCCTTCATGGCACAACCACTACAACATTTTTATAATCCTTTCATCCAACCCATGCAACAACAACAAACTCATTCCGCCAACCACCTAGTCATGCCATCTTCCACTGCATCACAAACCATCCCACCACCATAGCAATTTAGTGTTCCTAGTAACACCAATTACCTTTCCATAGCCACTGGGGGAATTCCACCATAGAACTCTTATCCTCCACCCTATGTAGGTGCACAAGAGGCTCATCCCACCTATCCAATGCCTCAGCAAATACAAGCATACTTCCAGCAGTTGCAACAACCTTATCAAGCGCCACCACCTCCTCTACTGCAATATTCCCCTCAGCCACAACTTCCACCACAATAGCCCATATACACTAACCAACAACCATCATATCAAACACCACAATATCCCCCATAGAATCCTCCATATTAGTCATTTGATCCATATCAGGTTCAAGGAACCCATGCAATCATGATTAATAATCCTCCCCCACAAATTAGTCATGAATGGGAAGAAATGAATAATGCTCTCAAAGAGTTAAAATCAGGGACCAAGGCTAAAACATTTAAGTTTGAAGAGGTGTTTCCTTACCCATTTGATCGATCTATCACTACCATACCCTTCCCCAAGAACTTTGAGACGCCTAAATTTGATAAATATTGGGGGAAGGGAGACCCTATGAGTCACATGAAAGAATTCTACATGGCATGTCAAGAAGTGGCCTATAGCGATAATTTCCTCATGAGACTATTCCCTAAGAGCTTAGGAGGGACCGCTCTTGAATGGTTCTAAAAAATCTGTTATGGCACAGTCTCTACTTTTGCTGAACTATCTAAAAATTTTGTGGCCCAATATGCACATAATGTCGAAAATGAACTCTCACTCCTTGATCTATGCAATTCCAAAAAAAAGGGAGGAGAGAGCCTAGCCAATTACCTTCAGCACTGACAAGGGATTACTATAAGGTTTTCCTATCAACCTCCTGAGAAACATCTTATCAAAATCTTCATTAACAACCTCCATCCTAAGCTTGCCTATCACATGTGCATGAATTGCATACAAACTTATCAAGACATCAGGATCAAAGGCATGGATCTTGAATGAGGTCTCATAGAAGATGATGCCATAAATAACTACAAAGAATCCCAGCCTGGAAAACATAACAATGATTGATCATAGTACTAGAAAAAGAACAAGAAAGTAGTAACTGACGGATCCACTAACACCAAACACATTCAGGTTTTGGTAGCCGGTCCTAATGCACCTACCCAAACTTATCAGCAAGCACCGCCAGTGTACCCTCAATCTCCTCCCATGTATCAACAGTCCACTTCTGTATATCCCCATCCGACTTACTAGAAAAACATGCACCCTCAAGGCGTGACTATCTATCCCCCTCTAGGGACATCATATCAACCCAACTACAAAGGTCCTATGAACCAGACAAATGTTATATCAGTCCCACATGGAAAACAAAGGCCTTGCACTTTGAATGCACCACAATGCCGATTTATGCCTTTGGGTGAACCCATAGATTTCATCTTCCATAGGATGGTCCAAGCTAACCAAGTCATGTATCCATAAATGCAGTTGTTTGATGACTCAACACCTAAGCATGCCTGGTATAAAGACAACAAGTATTGTGAATACCACTGTGTTAAGGGACACACCACCCTCAAATGCATGAAGCTAAAACATTACATCCAAGATCTCATTGAATGCAAAGAGATTGAAGTGGACTCTCCTACCCAACCATCACCAAACATAGGCCTTAAAATCTATCAAAATTCATTTCCTGAACACACTTCAAGTAAAGGCCCATGCAATCCTACTCAATCCTCCGATCACGGGAAGGGTAAGAAAGGAGAAAATACCAACAAGAAAGATTATATGAATTCATACATCAACTACAATAATCTCATCAACTACATATCCCAAGTCCAGTCCTCAATCAATGTCATCCATGTCAAGGGTGCCAATAACCAATGTGTAGTCACCACTCATCAAGGCCAAATAACAGTTGCAAGTGTGAGTACTATTCTGTCTTCTGGTACCCAATACAACATTTTGGAACACCTAGGGAATACTCTTGCCCAAATTTCCATCCTAGATCTCCTTTGCACCTCACCCACATATCAAGAGATCCTCAATAAATCCCTACAAGAATCCTTTGTTCCCAATGATATCAACTTCACTGAATTCCAAAACCTTGTCGGACACTTGTTTGCATCTTGTGGGGTCTCCTTTAAACCAATAGACATACCCTCAGAAGAACTTGATCATAATCTCCCACTTCACATTGTTGTCACTGTTAAAGATTTTGCCATTAAATGGGTTATGATATATAATGGTTTGGCCCTAAATCTGTGTACTCTAAAATTCATAAAATAGTTGGGTTGCACTAAAGTAGGTATAAAAAATGAAGTTATTACCATCAAAGCCTATGATAATCTAGAACATACTTTTGAAGTCACCATATCATTACCCATCCAAGTGGGCCATGTTATCCAATATATAGTATGTCATGTTGTTCATCTTGACCTTCCCTTCAACACCCTCCTTGGACACCCATGGGTTCATTCTATGCAAGCCATTCCCTCCGCCTACCATCAGTGCATCAAATTTCCATATAACAGCACTAAGATCACCATCCACACAGATCCCAAGCCCTTTTCATACTCCAATGTGTTGGAAACCTCCTTCCCACATTCCAATCACTGTCCCAGGATCAACATTGGCACCTATGTCACTAGTTCATCTCAAAACCATTCTGACCCAGAAAAAATCTTCTCTACCACCCTATTGATGGTCAAGATCAACAAGAAAGGTTGTGGTGAGTATAGTTTATCTAATGCCTTCGTAGTTGGAGCACTTCCAATTGATCCACACACTCAAGGCCGCCAACCTAATCCAAGCAAGATAGAACCAAAGACAACCAAGGCACTACAATTTGGTCCTACCACTTTTATGTCAAAAGGTACTTTGAATGGCCAAGAAATGACACCAAACATTAGCTAATGGCTCTATAAGGATCCACCACCCAAGGACACAAGTCACCTTAGTTGCTTCAAAGGTAAGTACCCTGTGACTCACAAGCTAGTGACATAAAAATGGAACTACCAAGGAGGTGGCCTTGGTTATGAAGAGAAAGGAATGAAAGATCCTATTGTATCTACCCAACGAGAAAAGAACCTAGGCCTTGGCATGGAATCTGACATGAATGGGGGCACCAACAAAAATATCTTTGCCTATTGTCTTCCTTGGGTGAAATCACTAACTTTGAAGATGTCCTGGAAGAGAAAGTTGTGAGAGCCTATGACGATGTCTTTGACGATGAAACCTTCTTGGGAAATTATTTCCTACGCCAACTTTCCATTCTTTTCATTGACCTTCCCCTTCACCATCCTAAACTCATAGACTGGGACCGACCAAGTGTCATGCATGTTGATAAGTTCCAAAGTGAGGACACGCTCCTAAGCTTTATGGGAGCAATTGAACAAGGCAATGACTGGGGGCAAGACTCAGCATATGTATACAAACTCAATCCAAAGGCATACTTTGGGGAAGAGGAGAACTTCAGCCACAAAAATGAAGAAGAAAACAAAAATAAAAAAGAGAAAAATTGATCCCCTAGCGAAAACCCCTCTGGGGTGCTATCTGATCATAAAATAGTAAAACAAAGAGCGTATCCACTGGCAAAAACCTCCCTCAAGTGTGAGAGGATGAAGATTCTCCTCTTCCTCTAATCCATGATTATAGGCCTGAATAGTCATCGATTCTCATTAAAGAAACAAAACCTGTTAACATGGGCATCGAACAAAATCCCGCCATCACATACATAGCAGCATCTTTGACTGAAGAAGAAGAATGAGATCTTGTCACTCTTTTGAAGGAATCCATCAATAAGTTTGCATGGTCTTACTCCCACATGCTGGGACTAGACCCTAAATTGGTGGTTCACCATCTTGCAGTGGACCCAAACATCAAATCTATCAAACAAAAGTGTAGAAAGATGCACCCTAAAGTGGCACTACTTGTCAAAGTAGAGCTAGAGAGTTACTCCAAGCCAAGATCATCCATGCCATTGACTACTCTGACTAGATTTCTAACATGGTACTAGTGTCTAAACTTGATAAATCAATCAGGACATGTACAGACTTCTGAGATCTCAACAAGGCATGTCCCAAGGATGATTTCCCATTGCCAAACATAGACATGATTGTGGATCTCATAGCAGGACATGAGATGTTGTCACTCATGGAAAACTTTTCTAAATATAATCAGATCTACACTGCAGAAGAAGATCAGCACAAGACAACATTCACAACCTCCTGGGGCACCTTCTACTATAACATGATACCTTTTGGCTTGAAGAATGCTAGGGAAACCTATCAAAGGGCCATGATTGTCATTTTTCATGATATGATACACAAGATTCTCGAAGACTATGTCAATGATATCTTGGAAAAATTAGTAAAGTGGGAAGATCACTTAGACATTTTGGAATGAGTCTTTGACAAGATTGGACACTATTTCCTAAAGTTCAACCCTAAGAAGTGTGTCTTCGGGGTCGCATCAAGAAAACTTCTTGGGTATTGTATCTAGACAAGGCATTGAAATAGATCCAAAGAAGGTACAAGCTATCATAGAGATGCCTCCAAAAAAAACACTCTGACAACTGTGCAGCCTCCAAGGGAAGCTACAATCTATGCATCATTTTATCTCTCAACTAGTAGACAAGTGCCAACCATTCACTCATCTCCTACGAAAAGATAACACATTCAAATGGGATCCTCAGTGTCAGAAGAGTTTTGTCAAGATCAAAGAATATTTTTCTAATCCACCCATCTTAGTACCACCTATACTTGACTAACCACTCATCCTATATATTTTTGCTACTACAATAGCATTGGGGGCACTCCTTTCTCAGTTGGATGATGAAGGAAAAGAAAGAGCTATTTATTACATCATTCAAACCTTAGTGGGTTATGAGCTCAATTACTAACCTATGGAAAAACCATGTCTGGCAGTGGTCTTCGCCACTCAAAAAATTCACCACTATATGCTTAGTCATACAACCAAGCTCATTTCAAAAGTGGATCCTCTCAAATACCTACTCTCCAAGACTACACTCACACGTCAAATGGAAAAATGGGTTATGCTTCTAAGCGAGTTTGATATTCAATATGTAGATAGAAAATCCATTAAAGGGCAAGTCATCATTGATTAGCTAGAAAAAGCCCTATTGGTGGATGCCTATCCCCTAATCATAGAATTTCTTGATGAACATTTATATATGATAGAAGATAAACCTACTTGGAAACTCTAATTTGATGGGTCCTACATAGCTTATGGTGCAGGGGCATGAATAATTTTTGTCACACCTCAACGTGACTACATCCTGTAACATATAAAATAGATTTTACTAATGTGTAACATATGAAATTGATGTCACATTTGAAAATGTAGATGTTTGTGTGATGTGTGGGGAAGATAAGATGTTCCTTT
>MU225579.1:1599437-1610253 GCA_018584345.1 Thuja plicata | reverse complement strand
CATCGGATAAAATGTAGGAAACGAACGTAAGCACCAGGGCACAAAAGCCAAGATGACCTGAACATTGTTTCCAGTTAATGTTGCAAGAGTACACCAGTATCGAGGCATTCAAAGCCAAGATAACCATTAGTGCGATCATGCATAAACATATATATCAATAACAAGCAAAGCAATAACACACATAGCAATAACAAGCAAAGAGATAGTACCGACCTCACCATGGCGTACAAAAAAACAAGATCGAGGGATGTGAGGCTGTTCCACCTTATTGTGGGAGCTCTTATCACATAAACCCTATTTATTTTACGTTACCGGATCATCGGGACTATGCCAACAAGCAGTAGACAAAGAAAATGTCAATGAAATCCATAAGAATAGACAACATACAAAGAAATATTCAAGCATAGCTCAACCTGTTTTAAAGGTTTCGAGTGTGGATGTGTATGAGGTGTTGAAAAACACCATTGTGCTTGTGCGTGCATTGTGTTTGAATGTTATCGATAGATGTTTACGTTTGAGAGATCTGATATGTGTTGAAAAAAATAGATGTTCCAAAGATAGTGTTAAGAAACACTTTTATGGTGGTGTTGAAAAACACCAGATTGTGTCAGTAGAGAGTTGTCCTTCAGAAATGAAAAGATTACTGACTCAGGTGTAAACCAGATATATGAAATGGGGGACCCATGCCCCCAAGTAATGATGACTGACTTGACGTATATTGCGAGGACAAACAAGATGTGATTTCCCCCAAGCGTATGGCGCTGAATCAAATGTCAAGTCAGGAGGGTTCTCAAAGGAACCAGAGTGTCACGAAAGTGACCAAAAGATATATACAAACTAAAGCATATAAGCGTCAAGACTGAGCATCGATAGATAGAGCATTTTGATTATAACTCCAACTGAAATGGATGTGAGAAATCTCGATAGAATAGCGACAGCAGGTAGACGCAGTGGGAACCACTGGTGACTGACGCGAGAGAGATGCTCAAATGAAATGATCATCGTATAAGCTATATGCTCAATCCAAGTGTTTGATCACACTGCTCACTGGTCACTCTGCGAGTCTCCTGTGTGTGCGAACACACTCCTCGAACTGCCCCTTCATCCTCTCATCAGCCATAATTTTCACTCTAGAGCTCTCATTTCACCTAATCACTATTCACAAATGACCTTCTTTAAGCCCCCGAGCCCCTCTTATAGTCCCCCATTTTCCCCAAAAATTTTCCCTGCCCGTTTTCTTCTTCTAATTGTATATTTTTGTATTATTAGTCCTATTGTACAGCTTAAATACTTCAAAAGTTCCAAAAAACATTTAAAAATTGCCAAAAATCCAAAAAATTCAAAATTTTCAAAAAATTCAAAAAAATCAAATATTCTTAAAAATATTGCAATAAACCCTTGTTTCTTCCCACATTGCTCAGTTTTTTTTATTTTCAGTGATGTTTTGACTCCTACGAATGTGATCATGTTTTTTACCAAATCAGTTTTGCGACCGAATATCTTTGCTCCTCATCCTGTTCATAGCTTTTGCCAACAAATATATTTTAATTAAATCCAATCCAATCCAATCCTTTCCCATCAGGATGTGTCCTTCTAGTGTCATCTTATCAAATCCTTCACCACACCAATCCTATTCATGGAAAGAACTTTGGAATGACTGACTGCATTGTCATGAGGCCTTCTTTATTGATTTTATCTATTTTTGTCAATTTAAACCTACTCACCACTACCTCGATCTGCTATATCTTGGTGCATTATGACTGGTGGCTACTAATACATGCATCTTTTGTAGTGTGCTTTTGTTTGAGCATCTAGTCCACACAAAGGAATTATGTCATCTGTGTATTCTAACACCTGATGCATACCTCCTATTGCAATATCAAAATTGGATGTGCTCTTCATATTGTTCACATGAATGGATCCCTAAAGGTCATTCGCTGAATTTAATTTTTATCCTTGCATTTGCATTCATAATTGCATTCTTAGTTGCATTTTAGAAGGATTCTATTTATTTCCTCCTCTCTCTTCCTCCTACCTATTGCATCCTTTTTTTTGAGAAAATCCCACAACGTCGTATTTGTTGTGTTCTTTTTTCGAGGGGGCACAACTCTATACCGTCGTCACTTTGGCATGACTCCTAGAAACCCTCTTCCTCTGGGAAAAATTATTTTCTTGTCTTTGACGTAACGTCACTTGTGACACCATGTCAAAGAGGGGAAAAATGTATATGTCCAGAAATATTAATATTACTATTAATATTAAATTCCCTCTTATTCATCTAGCTATTTAATTTAATCAATTAAATGGTTTCATAATTGGTATTTATCAATGATCAAATACTATTCTAATGTATTTTATTTAAATACATTTGTCTCACAAAATTCCCCTTTTTAATAAATTTATATTTATTATAATTCCTCCATATTCCTAATTCTTCTAAACTATGATTTATTCAAATCAAATTTGAATTATAATCTAAACCCTAGCTAGGAACCTATTAATCCAACCTAGAGACCTACCCTAAGCCTACCCTACTCCCATCACCTCACTTCCTAAGAATGTTTCCCTACCTAATTGTCTTCTAATCATACTTAAAGGGTGATTCCTAACCTTTTTAAGGCTAATAAAATTCTCACCCACATGGGAGAATTCTCTCCAAAATGGTCACCCATCCCTCTTAAATTCCTCTTACAAGTTTGTCTCCCACTTGGAAATCTTGAGCCACTCAATATTTAATGCCAAGTTTGACTCAAAATTAGCCATCCCTTCCAAGCCTATGTGTCCCTTATGTGGCTCTTATGTGGATGCCACCTAGATGCCACATCATTCAAGCCCTCCTCTTCTCTCCCAAAATTCTATAAATATAGGCCTTCTCCTCTTCATTTTCATCTCTCAATTTGCATTGTTATCGTGCTATTTTAATGTTAGGAGTTCATTTCTAGTTTCTCATGATTTTATGTTTAAATCACATAGAAATTACATTCTAGGTTCTTTTGGCTAAAATAATTCATAGTTTCTTGCATTCTCTTGCATTTCAATCATAGTAGTTTAGTCATTTGGAGAAGTTTGAGACTAGTTACTCCATACTAGTTCTTGAATCCTTCTCCCTTCATCTAATCTTGCATCAATTTTAATCATTCCACTTGGGGATCCATTTTATTTGTGTGTTTGAGAGAGAACACCCACAATAATCCAAAAGAGAAAATCAAAACAAGTTGTTATAGGGTGTAATTTACTTTTTTTTATCTCAATCCAATGTTATGATGGAGTCTTGTTGGTTTCTTGTTCATTCTATGACCTATATGTGCTAATCCCCTAACATTTTTATGTTTGAGCTTTCTCCCAAAAGAAAGAAGATTTCACCGTACACAATCAGACTTCAACATTCTTGAAGGGGGAGCTCATAAAGGAAATGGGTTGTTCTTTCCCTTCAACTTTCTAGGTTAGGACTGTTGTTGCGGAATGTGGTGAAGCGAAGGAGTATATGTGGAAAGGGAGGGAATAGTCTAGACTTGCCAGGATAGGTGTCTCCACTATGGTTTTCTTGATCTAAGAAAATGATCACTTTTCTTTGGGGCTCCACTCAATCTTCATGTCTTTCTTCATCATATCGTTGAGTGGTTTTACTATCTCAGTGAATCCAGTAATGAACCGCCAAACAAAGTTTATCTTTCCGAAGAAAGATCTCATTTCTTTCTTATTGTTGGGCATCTATAGATTCAGCAATGCTTCAACTCTCTCAAGGTCAATGGATATACCCTTCTCTCAGATGATATTCCCAAGTAGCTTCCCTTTAGTGACCCTGAATATACATTTCTTAGGGTTGAGGGAAATTCTATACCGGTGACATCTCTCGCAAATATGGGTGAGGTGGGTAAAGTGATGACACCGATCCCAAGAAAAGATGGTCAAATAATCCATGTAGATAATTATGCATCTGTTTACTAGGCCTTCAAATGTAATGTCCATAGCCTTTTGAAATGTTTCCCCTATGTTGATGAGGCCAAAGGGAATTCTCTGATATACAAACATTCCCCACTTGGTGGTGAACGTCATTTTGTCTTTGTCTTCATACTTAACCATGACCTGGTTATACCCTTGAGTACGCATCCAAGAAGGACATCATTTGGGATCTATTAAAAATTTTTAATACCTCATCCAATGAGGGAGAGAGTGATTATCCTTCTTAGATGTCGTATTCAAATTGGGAAAATCCATGCAAAGGCAGATTTTTCTGCTCTTCTTTCACACAGGGACGAGGTTGGCAACCCAAGTTGTGTGCCGGATGGGAAAGATAATCTGGGCTGATAGCAGTTTTTGAACCTCCTAATGAATTAGAGGTTCTATCAATGGGTTTTTTGGTCTTTTATTTTTATGGAAGGGCTTAGCATCTGGTTTCAGTGGGATGGTATGGGTCATGATGGATGTGTCATAAGTTTTCAGATCCTCATACCCCCACAAAATTATGTCAATGTATTCTCAGAGAACTGCAAGAATCTTCTCCTTCTCCTCTAGGGAGAAGAAGGTGCCAATATGCAAAAATATTTCTTCACCGGCCTAGCCAATGTTGAACCTTTTGAATTTTTCTCTCTCAGAGGAGGATGATATCTTCTCTCAGCCCCAGGGGTCCAAATCAAAGATACGTTCTAGCACTACCATCCCCTTCGGGATGGTGTTGGTTGATAAGTCGATAATCCCATCATCTTCTTCACCCTACTCGGTATCACCATGATCTCTTTCTTCCACAATCTAATCCTTGAAGCCACCACATTGGCCACAAAGGCCAAGATATGTTGATCATCCTCAAAAACCTAAAAGTGGGTGATATTGTTCAAGATGGATGGGGTGGGGACCATCTCAATAGAAAACTTCTGGAGCTGGGAGCCAACCATTGGCTCAAGGGTGCTAGAAGATAGAGCAAGGGAATCCAAAACATAATTTATTTTTTGGGGAGTAATCTTGATGCCAAAAGCATCAAAATCTTCAATGAGGCTCCATACCCAATTGCGGTATGCGGTCAGCCTTTTATTATGACAAGTATATTAGTTTTGGGCCTGTTTAACGATCAACTTTGAATCACCCATCCCCCAGAGGTGGGTGATTTCTTTTCTTAGTGTGAATAGGAATCTGAGGACCAAGGCCTCATACTCCATGACATTCTTCATGTATTTAAACTATAGTCTATAAGATGTGAGGAAGGATTTCCCCCGCGGGTTGATCAATTCCACTCCAGCCCCACAGCCTTTTTTAGACTAGGACTCGTCAAACTTTAGGGTCCATAGGCCATTGTTCATTTTCTAGGGTTGGGAAGGCAAAGTGGCACTTGGATTGATTTTGGGAGGGTTGGGAGGATTTTCCTACAATTTTGATGGTGCATGGGTGAGGTTTTCTTTCGAAGAATTCTTTAGTTGGGATTCTTGGACACAAGGCACCTTAGGTGTGCCACCAGAGTGATTGCTGGGTCCAGGCGAATATTCCTTGTGTTCCTTCTCCCAGAGGGTGTTGATATGGCAAGTAGCAGTGGTGATGCAAGGTTCACACTCTAGTTTAGAGTGTTTTTGGTAGTGTTCCTGGCACCAAGTGTCAGACAAGAGTGTGGTGGGTGTTACTGCATTACCTTGTGAATTAACCTCACCTCTCAGTTTTTTTTCCAGGTCCTAAATTCTCTGATAGACTATGGGATCCTCCCTAGGGCTGAAATCAAATGTTAGGATCTCTAAGGGTTTGTACACCTTGAGGGAGGTCTCAGAGAAAAGGACTTCATTTTTCCTCCCAACTTTGGTGAGGGCCTACTTCATCCTGGGTTCACTCTCTACCTGGATTTGATTTGGTTTCCCCTCCCAAGGGAGCCACAAGTGGGAGAATCATGGAGAAATACCCATAGAGGCCTTAGACCAATTTTGACTTAACAACATCCCATAGGTTTCGAGGATGTCCACCACTTGGATGTCTATTGTGCTTGATATCCAGGGATGTTGAATTAGTTAAATCCAGACGTTCTTTAACTCACCTGCTATTTTAACAGTAGTTTTGTCCAGTTGGAATACTATGCCTTTTGATGGGGTGGGAAAGAGCCTGAGCTTATGGCATATAGATAAAGGCATGATGTTTCCTGAAGCACAAAAATATACCAAGCAGCTATGTAGGTTCTTCCCTTGTATGTTCAAACCTAGTAGGAAGGGAGGATCCTCCATTTTTCCCCAAAAGATAGTCATGTTGGCATCGTCAAATGTGATAGTCTTTGGTGGGTGACTGACAGCTTCTGTGTTTCCCAAGACCTTTAGAAGAGACTTCCTCTACTTGGGATAGTTTAGTAAAACCTCAATCAAGGTCATGGAGGTGGTGGTTCTTTCTAATGCCTTAGTGATGTCAAACCTTCCCCTGGGTAAAGTTGGCTTCCTTTGGCCTAATCCTTAGCTTGATTAGAGCCAGTCCCTTTTGGTGGGAATGAGTGATTAGTTGTGTTATCTTTGGGAGGGATATCTTGGGGAGGTGTCGGTGTGTAAATTAGTCCTTTACCAGCCTAACTCTAAGTGTTTTAGGGAGTCTAGGGGCTGGTGAAGGAATTGGCCTCAGAGGTTGGGATATATTCATTAAAGAACCCCTACAATTTGGGTTCTTCTTTGTCCTCTTTGTCTGTCCCGAAGAAGATGGTCTCATAGGTGAAGGCACTATGAGTAGGCTCTTGTGTGGATGTTTATGGGGGATTAGGGTTGATAAGTTGTTGTTTGTCTAACTGAGAGATCATGATGATCTTCTCTAGTGTGGCGTAGTTCACCTCAAAATGAGAGTTCATGTCATGCAATCTAGACCAATTGGTCAAGGGGTGGAATTCTGCAAGTTGTGCAGAATGACTAGGTCCAGTACCACCCTAAGTGGTGTTTTTTTTCAGAGGAGGACCTCTGAAATTTTCATTGTTGTTCCATTGCTATTGATTGGGCTGAGGCCTGTTGTTGTAGTTTCTCCCTCTAGAATTGGTATTTCATTATCTGGAGAAAACATTCCCTCTTTGGGAATTGGGGTTGTGGGGTGCAGAAGGCCCCACCTTTGGCTATCCCATGTCCATAGTTAGGGAGGACACAAATCGCCAGAGGGATTCAACCTCATCAGACAGTTGGGTGTTTGCATCACAGTGTGACGGTTGTTATGGTTGGTTCCCGGGGAAAGCGGAAGAAGCTCCTGGAGTTAAGGATTGCAATCCCCTAGCTACGGGCGACTGGAAGAAGGGTACTTTGGAGGGTTATGTCATTGGTTATTGCATTTTTTATAGTTGGTTCCAGGGAACAAATTCTAGACCCAATATTGTCTTGGCTTCCAATAGATATACATATTGGGCCTGCTGGTCTATCGGAGGTGATGGGCCCATGGCCATCATTAGGGTGCCCATTGTTAGATTGGGGTTGTATCCCCCAGTGTAAGAAGTTATTTCAGGTATCATGTTGAATGGCATGCTCTGTCCAATCCCACCTAGAGCTTTACTCAAACCATGGGACAACTCTAGGGCCAGGTTGTAAACTTTTTCCAGAGTATCCCGGTCATTCATAGTGGTGGTTCTCCAAAGGAGAGTGGAAAAAATGGGGTCTAGGGCATTCAGGTATGTTTGGATGGTCACGTCAGTGGATGGGATGAAGGGGCCCGTGCACCGCTTCATGGCACATTGGAACCAATGATTGAATGTCGTGAAGCATTCATTTGGTTCCTTCATGATGGAAATAAACTGGCTGTAAGACCACATTGGGTCCATGTGAATGTGGAAGGCCACCAGGAAGGCATCTTCCATGTCTTGCCAACTATTGATGGAGTTGGTCGGCAAGTTGAGGTACCATTTTAGCTCATTCTTTCCCAAGGACAGAGGAAACATATAGGTCACAACATCCTAATGTTGGACCCGGTGTTGGTTCATGGCATCCTTGTAGGCCTGGAGATGTTCTTATGTCGTTCTAGGGCCTAGATACTCATATCCGGTGCAGATCTTCTCAGGATGTAGAGGAAGATCATTGGTAGCACCGAGGAACTGCCCCATTGGGGACCAATTGTTACCAAAGTAATTTTCCATCGGGGATGTTTGATTTTGGCTAGGTGGAGCGCTGGTCCCCAGGATTATCTGGGCTACTTGGGTATTATGAGGTGTAGAAAATCCTCACACAAGGTTGGCATACTTCTTGGTCTCTGGGGTCCTCTTCTTTCGAGAAAGAGGCTCGAGTTCAATAAACTTTTTGGGGTTTGGGTCCAATCAAAGGATTCTTTCAAAACATGTGGGTGAAAAATACCCAATCCCACTAAAATCTTGATTCCTAAAACTATGGCTTGGGAAACCCTCAGGCAGTGTGAAATCAAAATATTCTGAAGGGGACAAGCTCATTCCCTCCTTCTAGCACCAGTTTCTATTGATGGGACTTTGTGACAGGTCTCATCAATAGAGGAAGAGTTGTCACTAGGTACTGGGGTATCGGCCAACTTCGCTTGTAAAAGGTTGTCTGGGGAATAAATTCTCCATGCCTTCAAGAACCTGAGTGTTGGGTCTCAATGGTGTGGGTATCTAAGTTGGGCAAGTGACTACTTTTGTTTGGGGGGATAGCTTTTTTTGACTCATCTTCTCTCAAGATTTTGTTAGTAGGTTGGGGTTTCCTGCAGGCATGCATGAATTTACCAAATATATAGCAAAAGATAGATCAAGTTTAGAAGTTTGTTATTCTACTTATAGTCATGCAATATATTTCCAACATCAACGATGCTCTAATGAACTACACTAAATACTTAATGCATATAGAACTATCAGTTCATACATATCCAATAGCAAGGGGAAATAAGATTATCCAATCTAGTAAAGCACTAGAGCAAAGGACATTAGAAACATACAACACAAAAGAGTATTTCTAACTCAGTGATAAAAAAGCCAACAACATCATTGCCGAAAACTCTTCCTTCTTCATTAACAAAGTGTTCCAGCAGCACTAGTGTGTACATCAATGGCTCGAGGGGAGCATCTAACAACTAAGAACTACTGAGCATTGACCTCTGCAACTATAAGAAATGAAATGATGAATGCTAATTGTATTGGACTGCAAAATCATCAATTTCATCGACCCTTGAAATGAGGTCAGACTTATTATTTATGCACATAACTTTCCCTAAAACTTAACCTAATCTAACTATACACTCAACATTAAAATACAATATTTGGTAGCTAGTACTACCTACACCACTTTACAATTACCTCGAACAGAGTAGAGGTTTGACATGATAGAGGAAGAAGACGAGAAGAAAGGATGGAAGAATTGGCCTTGAGGAGAGTGCCAGAGAAAGGATAGAAGAAATATGACCTTCCTAGATTTCAAGGCTACATGTCTCAATAATGCAAAATGTGGCTCACTATCTTCGATGCACTAGGTAGTTAATGTTGGAGTGGCACCTTGGAAACATCACCTGTCAGGGACATCCCTCAAATTGACATGCCTTATCAGGGTCACCTACTTTCTGACTCCCTTATTAACTATTGGATAATGACTGGTTGGCTTTGGGGGACCTAGACATAGGTCATCAAAATAATGCAAAACTGTTGGATCCAAAATTCTAAAATCTGGGAGCTTACACTCAAAGAATAAAGAATGCTAAAAAATACACCCTGCTGGTGAGAATCCCCAGAATCCAAAGAACTTTACTATCTCTTTCTGTTATTGAATGCCTCCAAATTTTGTCTAAATCCATCTCCATCTATGTCCCTCATGTTGTTCCACTGGTTGCAGACAATTCCAAACTTCTCTTCAATATCTCTGGCCCCGTCCCAAAATTCATCGACTAGCTTTACAGAGTCATGAGCTCAGAGCATCATCTTAGATATTCTTGATAATTTCCCTCCATCAAAGTCTCTAGTAGAATGATACCGAGACTCCATCAACTCATCATATTTACTAAGGACATAATCCTCTGGGGCAAAAGTTCTGGTAGTGAAGGGATCAACTTGTGAAATCCTTCCAATGAATGCTTTGTACAGGTACAAAGGATACTAGATCGTCATGACTTTCTCTTTTAGGATCGTGAATAGTTGCTTTCTTACCTCAATTTTGAGGCCAATTCTGGAGTAATGGGCCCAGAGGAATTTGAAGGATTCCTCTCCCAAAATTCCTGCCTCGGTAATGGCCTCTTCCCTAGAGTTCATTATTTCTTCTAATCTGGTCCTCCACCCTTTGTACTTCTCTAAGTTCCCTTCCCATAGGACAATGGCATTGTTTACTTGTCCCAAAAGATTATTGAGAAAGTAAAGATCCGGGAGTGACACCTCTAAGAATTTCCAAATGGCCTTAGTCTTCTCGGCGATCCACTCGTCTACTGTGTGTGTGATATTACACCTGTTACCTACAACACAACACTTCAATAGGTCATTGCATTATTGGAAAACATGGTTAGATGAGGATATAAAGCACTAAAATTGACCTATTGATTTCTAACTAAGAAGAGTATGATAAGAAACATAATAGCCCTTAGATTATGCTACTATTAGTGACATATATGACTTAGCATGAAAGATTTTAGTTAAAAACAAACTATTTAGCCTTTAAGCATGCATTCTAGCTCTAAAAGGCATGAAAATAACAATGCATAAACATGAAATCTAAAATATGATATGAATCTATGTTTATTCTAATAGCATAATAATGCATTTGATTCTAAGATTATGGGCTTGTTTGAGCTCAAAAACACCTTCTATTTATAGAAGAATGAGGAGAGAGAGGGGGGACAAGGTGCATTAATGGAGTTGAAAAACTCATTAATGAAGTGTAAGAGGCATTAATGCCTTGGGAATTAATGAGGCATG
>MU225579.1:1585617-1599141 GCA_018584345.1 Thuja plicata | reverse complement strand
ATTATTTAAACATTTAATTGCTTTTTAATAATCAATAGGACTATAGCCAATTTAATTAAATTAATTAGGCTAGGGGAATGGGTTCATTTGCAAGTGAGAAATTGATTTAGGACTTTATTTAATTCCTAGTAAATTAATCATTTTAGCCATGTATTTGATTGATTTTGATTTTGGCTAAAAGTAATTAACTTAGTGATTTGATCACTTTAGGAGATTAGATTGATTTTAAAAGAATTATGCCAAGCAGTAACAAGGTCATTTGAACATAATTGGGGGTATGATCACACTTAGGGAAAATAGGGTCTATAATTAGAACAAACCAAATCTAGGTGGTTACATTTTCCCCTTTTTGAATTGATGTGCGAGAAGCACATTTATTCAAAGAAAATTTTCTTGATTTTGACTTCAGAAAGATTGATAATTTCACTCATGATTGAGTGAAATGCCTGATGAGATCAGTCTCACACTTGATCAAACTAAACTGGTAGAATTTAATTTGAACTTGGTTGTCATCCAACGGTTAATAAACGATCTTAAAGATACCAATTATGAACTTGGTTGTTGTCCAAAGATTGATAATATTGATTATGAACTTGGTTGTCATCCAAAAGCTAGTATTAAGTTTCCATGAGCTTAATAAGAATCTTTTAAAATGAGGAAACATAAGATATCCATCTTATGAGAACCAAAGATTTCTATCCAATAGTTTTGACTTAGTCAAGGAAACTGTCATGCCCCTAGTTGTTTGATAACGAAGTCATTTTAATGTTGTTTTGAGCAAGAAATTGATTGATGACTGTGTGATCATACCCCCTTGGGAGAAAAATCAAAGGAAAGAAATGAAATCCCTTTGTTGAAAGAATGTATCACTTCCAGGAAGCGGTTAGGGAAAGAAAGAACGAAGTAGAAGAAATGAAAAAGAGGTTGTGTTTAAGAGTAAACACATGAAACCAAGTTAACCACATGAAAAATGTGAGTGGTGAGACTGATAAAATGATTTTAGACCAAGATTTATGATGAAATGTGCAATTTGAATGAATTTTCAGAACAAATGGAGCAAATCTACATTTTCAGGAGCTGTCGCAAAAATGTTATTGTGCTACATAAAATACCTTAGGCACCTTTGATTTGGTTCCCGATTGATCAAATAGAGAATAGAAATGGAGTTTCAGCTGCCTGGGAGGAGTTTCAGGACTCCTAAATAGCTCAAAAGACCAATTATCTCAAAAATTACCATTTTACTATTCATTTTCACTTTTACCTATAGTAATTTTGAGAGCTCTGTAGAGAAGATGGTGGTCCCTGTTAGGAAGCATCGTTTCGAGCTTAGCCATCAACATCAATGCCCAACTGACTACCCACCTTCAGTAAGTACTCATAAAACTACCTCGTCAATTTTGCAAGTTTGAATTTCATGCATTTTTATAGTTTTTAGAGCCCTTTGAATTTTGGGTCGCATCCAGGATTCTGGGTCGCACCTCGTCAAACCTGTGTCGTATCTGATATTTCTTGGATCGTATATGTATTTTCTAGATTTCTGCATCGCATCAAGGATTTCTTGGATCGTATCTTATTTTGTTATTTTTAGCTTAGTTTACTAGTTGAATCTGGTCTGTGTTATTTCGTGTCCCTATAGGATCGTACCCTATTTTTGGGGTTGCATCCCAGTAAAAGAGATTGCACCCTATCCTTCCAGGATCACATCTCATTTTTGGACTTAGAAAGTTATCCATTTTGAACTATTTGTCTATTGTAGACCTTGAATTACTTAGCTAATCAAGAGTTTGCATCTTTGTTTGTAGATAGAGCACTGATTTATCTTTGTATGTGTCAAAATAGGCATATTTTGAGGTAGTCTCATTTAGAGGCACATATCCAGGTCATGTGCTTTCCTTTTTTGGACTTTTATAAGCTGAGGAATAGGAGACAGTGATCCATTATGGATTATGATCTTTGATAGGTTTAGCCGAGATAGGGGTAAATTGAGGGTTGTTGACTGCTCATGCTGAGAAAAGGCACTCAGAGCACAACACCTTCCATCTTCTGACCAGGGAGACTATAGTTACCCCTAAGGATATATGGTGGATACTACGTGTTCCCATCATGGGCCATGAGGTGCACTTTGAGGCAACTTATGAGGTGGCGATTGGTGCAGCTCATCAATATTTTGATGATGACACTATTGACCAGAGATACCTCTCCTGGGATTACATGTGCAATCACTATGATCGATTATTTGTATAGTTAGTGAGTTTGATTGGTGGCATCCTGATGCCAGATAGAGGACAACACGGGTTCATGGTTAGATGGGTGGACATGATAGAATAGATGGTCATCCATAGATGGAGATTTTCATGGGGCAGTTGTATCCTAGCTCACATGTACCATGAGCTTCATGAGATTGTGTACCACTATACCCAGAGCATGACTATGGGTGTTTTGATTCTTCAGATCTGGGCCTGGGAGCACAACCCTATTACATGATTGATAGTTGATAGACAGTGTGCACCAGAGTAGGCTTACATACATATGTATGTAGGTCTTATTTAGTAGCCCCATCTGGGAAAGGTAGAGTATGGGTGATGTCTTTTAGATGATATAATAGAGGTAGTCTGGCAGCCATAGCTAGATTGTGAGGAGTGGACCTTTGATGCTTGACAAGTTCCATTTTTGTTCCACATTGGCTATCTCATTGGGAGGACTAGATATATTATAGATTGGTTCATGCACACCCAAGTTTTGAGACAGTACGATCGATGACAGGGTAGGATACATGACATTACCATATACGTGTGGATCTGTGATAAGGCACCATTGTGGGATGCCCATCTTAGGTATGAGATAGCCCACCAAGAGATTAGGGACATGGTTGGATTAGATTGGAATCTTCACCTAGACATTGCAAATGTAGGTTTCTTAGATGGGTACACAACAAAGATGCTTCAACATCCATTTCCTTGATTCACAGTGCCTAAGGAGGTGATTCCTCGTATAGAGGAGCCGATAGATTATGATCTAGAGGATTGTCCCGCTAGAGGGAGAGGAGGAGCCTAGAGAGACAGGGGCGCTGGTAGGCATGGAGGGAGAGACGGTGGCAGAGATGGAGGTAGGGATGGGAGTCATCCTCCTCCATATAAGGTGGACAAAGGTGGAGATGATATGGGTTGTGGTGTTGTGGGTGGCCACGTAGATTTTTCCAGTGGTAGTGGAGAGGGTCGGCGCACCCAATTTAGATTTTTTGCTCCCTAGATGGATCCAGAGCCATTACTTATAGGGGATCAGCAAAGGCAGCAGCAACAGAGACAACTTGATAGATCTTAGGATAGGCCTTCTGGACAGGATTTTGGCTGGGGTTTTGGTAGAGATGGGGACCCATTATCTCACTGTGAGTGGGAGAGAGAGCAGCTTAGGGCCTGGGTTATGGCTTTAGAGGCTAGAGCTATTGTAGAAAAGGCTAGGATCATAGTAGCAGATGCATTTCTTGATAATTGTGATACATAGCTGGAGAGGCTTAGAAAAGAGCGTGATATATAGGTGCAAACTGTAGTCCATCGTGCATAGAGAGCTACATATTATTATGCTTTATACCATGCTATAGTCCCAGAGGGATAGAGAGATACATCATTTTCATGTCTAGAAAAGTAGTCAGAGGGAGCGATGCCTCCTCCTCCTCCATTTGTACCACCTCCTCCTCCTCTAGATCAGGGAGAGGGTGGGAGCTAGAGCTAATTTTTTATTTTGTTACACATGTATATTGTATATCTGGATCCTCTTGAGATCTTTCTTTTGTATCTGACACACACACACACACACACACACATATTAGATTCTGTCTGACCTTCTAATATGCTAATACTCTCTATGTAGACTTGTGTCATATTTTGATCTGTACCATGTTTGAGATATATATTTGATGTAGCAATTTCTAATTCTGACATGTTTCATGATGTCTCTTTGCTCTGATAGATTTATTTTCACATGTGATTAGATCTTGGTTGTATGATGAGTTATATTTAGATGATGACATCATTTATACATTTTTGATTTATCACAGATATAAATATGTTTCAAATAATTCTATGTGAATATGTAAATGTATGTTTTTTATTTTTTCTTATGCAATTTAAAATATATGGATGTAATTAGGATGTAGAAATAAAATGCACAAATGCTTTGTTTTTTTTTAATTTTCTTCATGTCCCATTTTATGAATGAAAAATGTATGCTATGGATGTGCAATGATATTTAATATCAGTAATAGTAAATGGATGTATTTAACTTGGTTTTAGAAGAAGAAAATAGAAATCTTTTTTGAGTCCAAATTCCTTATGCTTTTACTTCTTTCACAAATGCATCATGCAATCTTTAAATGCAACTATATGCTGAATTTTAGGACTTGTCACTGACTTGAATATATTGTAGCCATTTTATCATCATTGGGCACTTTTCAAAATGGATACCACCTGATAGTACAACCATCACTAATACCCACTAATATTATGAAAGTATGAATACTATGTTTTATTTGAAATGTCAAAAAATGGATTTAGGCATCAAGGCATAGAAGCCAGGATGACAAGATAGTCACCTTCCTTTTAATATATCAGATTCTATGTAAGGAAAGATATTGGACCCACAATGACCTTGAAAATTCATATCCTTGGGTACATTATGCTTCGTATAACTTAGTGAGAATCTCAGTTTTTAGAAAATAGACAAGGAAATTGTTCCAACCTCACCATAGTTTATACATACTGAAGATCAAGATATATGTGGCTATCCACCCATAGTGGTATCTCTTACCATAAACATCTAAGTTAGGTGAAATTTATAGGATCATTTGGAACAATCACCATATGCAGAAAACTAAGAAAATGTTATGCCCCCTGTCCTTGCGACTCTTTGTCTTTGCATAGACATCATGGAGTAACTCAGAAGACATAACAACTATCAATTGTGCATCAATCAAAGAAAATGCATAACTGCTTAGATGCCCCCAGTGAAAACATCATGGGTACATAAAAGAGTCATAATCAAACCAAGATCAAAATGTGTTTAAGGTAGTATTGAGAAATACTATTGATTCATTTTTCAAGTGTAGTAGAGATTCAATAATCAAGAGGTGGAATTCAAGCAATATGTGTTCCATGTCTATGTATAACTTCATTCCTATTTGCAATCCAATGTAGGTCGTAGGAACACCGTTCATGTTAGTGCAATGTTTGTGTCATCCTGGTGTCGTGAAAGGGATAGTTTAGCGAAAGTATCAAGAAGCATGGTATCACAAGACAAACCAACCCATGATGACCTAGTAGACACAACCTATCATACCGACATAGATGCCTCAAGGCAGAATGACTTGATCCTAAGAGAGAAATACAAAAAAATCCCAAGCAAGGATAAGATAGTTATGTAGGAAATAAATTCAACGTTTTAGCATAGGTGTAATCATGAAGGCTTAGTATCAGTAATGTATTGACAGATGGAGCGCAGAACACACGTGACGCCTGATTGCCAGGTTTTCACTACTTGACAAGATCTTTTTTATTTTTCTTTTTTTTTTCTATTTTTGCTTTTTTGAATGTTTTTGTAGTATCATGGCGCTTGTTCACCAGGTTTTCACCAAGGGTATCTTTCTTCAGGAATTTTTCCACTATTTTTGGATTTTCTTCAGGGTCAATTTCTGAATGTTTTTGGTATTTTTTGAGAACTATTTCCCTGTACAAGCTCTGCTAGAAGAACATCAGGCATAGAACTGCTTCAAATGTAGAGTATTGATAGGATCTGGAAGGAAATCTCCCTCAGGTATAGCCAGTTGATAGGCTCCAGTCCCAAAAGTAGTAGTGATAACATAAGGTCCCAGCCAGTTAGGTTCAAATTTTCCTTTCTGTTCTCTATTGGGCTAGTTCTTAGGATTCTCCTTTAAGACAAGATCCCCCACTTCAATTTTTAATAGTTTGACCTTCTTGTTGTACCCTTTGGACATACATTCTTGGTACACCTTCAGATGATCAAACACTTGTTGCCTGCGCTAATTAAGAAGGTCTAAATAATTTACCCTATCAATGTGGTATTGTTCATTAGTAACAAGACCTTGTAAAGATATCTGTAAAGATGGGATTTCAACCTCAATAGGTAGTACTTCTTTAGCGCCATAGACTAGAGAAAATGACGTGGCTCCAGTTGGTGTTCAAATGCTTGTTCTATAGGCCCATAGTGACAGATTTAGTTGTAGATGCCAGTCTTTGCCAGACTTACTTATAGTTTGGTGTAGGATTTTAAGAATATTTTTATTAGATGCCTCAGCCTATCCATTCATTACCTTGAGGGTAATAGATTGATGAGCAATATTGAGTGATGTGGAACTATTCACAAAGGTCATCAATGTCTTGATTTTTAAATCGGCCCCCATTGTCTGTTACAATTGAAGAGGGTATCCCATATCTATAGATAATGTAGTTCAAAATGAACATAGCCACTTGTTTTCCAGTGGCTTTGATTAGTGGCACAGCCTCGACCCACTTCATAAAATACTTAGTGGCTGTAATGATGAACTTGTGTCCATTTGAAGAATTGGGATATATTTGATGCAGTTGTTTCTGATTCTGACATGTTTCATGATGTCTCTTTGCTCTGATATATTTATTTGCACATGTGATTAGATCTTGTTGTTATGATGAGTTATATTTAGATGATGACATCATTTATACAATTTTTATTTATCACTGATATATATATGTTTCAAATAATTCTATGTGAATATCCAAATGTATGTTTTTTATTTTTTCTTATGCAATTTAAAATATATGGATGTAATTAGGGTGTAGAAATAAAATGCAAAAATGCTTTGTTTTTTTTGTATTTTCTCCATGTCTCATTTTATGAATGCAAAATGTATGCTATCTATGTCCAACGATATTTAATATTAGTAATAGTAAATGGATGTATTTAACTTGGTTTTAGAAGAACACAGAAATATTTTTTGAGCCCAAATTCCTTATGCTTTTACTTCTTTCACAAATGCATCATACAATCTTTAAATGCAGCTATATGCTAACTTTTAGGACTTGTCACTGACTTGCAGATATTGTAGCCTTTTTATCATCATTGGGTGCTTTTTGGAATGGATACCACCTGATAGTACAACCATCACTAATACCCACTGATATTATGAAAGTATGAATACTATGTTTTATTTGAAATGTTAGAAAATGGATTTAGGCATCAAGGCATAGAAGCCAGGATGACAAGATAGTTACCTTCCTTTTAATATATCAGATTCTATGTAGGGAAAGATATTGGACCCACAATGACCTTGAAAATTCATATCCTTGGGTACATTATGCTTCGTATACTTGAGTGAGCATCTGATTTTTTAGAAAATAGACAAGGAAATTGTTCCAACTTCACCGTAGTTTATACATAATGAAGATCAAGATATATGCGGCTATCCACCCATAGTGGTAGCTCTTACCATAAATATCTAAGTTAGGTGAAATTTATAGGATCATTTAGAACAATCACCATATGTAGAAAACCAAGAAAATGTTATGCTCCCTGTCCTTGTGACTCTTTATCTTTGCATAGACATCATGGAGTAACTCAAAAGACATAACAACTATCAATTGTGAATCAATCAAAGAAAACTCATAACTGCTTAGATGCCCCTAGTGAAAACATCATGGGTACATTAAATAGTCATAATCAAACCAAGATCAAAATGTGTTTAAGGTGGTATTGAGAAATACTATTGATTCATTTTTCAAGCGCAGTAGAGATTCAATAATCAAGAGTTGGAATTCAAGCAATATGTGCTCCATGTTTGTGTATAACTTCATTCCTATTTGCAATCCAATGTAGGTCATAGGAACACCATTCATGTTAGTGCAATGTTTGTGTCATCCTGGTGTTGTGAAAGGGATAGTTTAGCAAAAGTATCAAGAAGCATGGTATCACAAGACAAACCAACCCATGACGACCTAGCAGACACAACCTATCATACCAACAAAGATGCCCCTAGTTAGAATGACTTGATCCTAAGACAGAAATACAAAAAAATCCCAAGCAAGGATAAGATAGTTGTGTAGGAAACAAAGTCAACATTTTAGCATAGGTGTAATCATGAAGGCTTAGTATCAGTAATGTATTGATAGATGGAGTGCGGAACACAAGCGACACCTGATTGCCAGGTTTTCACTACTTGACAAGATCTTTTTTCTTTTTTTTTTCTAGTTTTTCTTTTTTGAATGTTTTTGTAGTATCATAGTGCTTGTTTGCCAAGTTTTCACCAAGGGTACCTTTCTTCAATAAATTTTCTTATATTTTTGGATTTTCTTCAGGATCAATTTCTGAATGTTTTTGGTATTTTTTGAGAACTATTTCACTGTACAGGCTCTGCTAGATAAACATCAGGCCTAGAACCACTTCAAATGTAGAGTATTGATAGGATCTAGAAGGACATCTCCCTCAGGTGTAACCAGTTGATAGGCTCCAGTCCCAAAATTAGTAGTGATAACATAAGGTCCCAGGCAGTTAGGTTCAAATTTTCCTTTCTATTCTCTATTGGGCTGGTTCTTAGGATTCTCCTTTAAGATGAGATCCACCACTTCAGATTTTTATGGTTTGACCTTCTTTTTGTACCCTTTGGACATACATGCTTGGTACACCTTCAGATGATCGAACACTTGTTGCATGCACTCATTAAGAAGGTCTAAAGAATTCACCCTATCAATGTGGTATTTCTCATCAGTAACAAGACCTTGTAAAGATATCCATAAAGATGGGATTTCAACCTTAATAGGTAGTACTACTTTAGTGCCATAGACTAGAGAAAATGGTGTGGCTCCAATTGGTGTTCTGATGCTTGTTTTGTAGGACCATAGTGACGAATTTAGTTGTAGATGCCAGTCTCTGTCAGACTTACTTATAGTTTGGTGTAGGATTTTGAGAATATTTTTATTAGATGCCTCAGCCTGTCCATTCATTACCTTGAGGGCAATAGATTGATGAGTAATATTGAGTGATGTGGAACTATTCACAAAGGTCATCAATGTCTTGATTTTTAAATCGGCCCCCATTGTCTGTTACAATTGAAGAGGGTATCCCATATCTATAGATAATGTAGTTTAGAATGAACATAGCTACTTGTTTTCTAGTGGCCTTGATTAGTGGCACAGCCTCGACCCATTTCGTAAAATACTCATTGGCTATAATGATGAACTTGTGTCCATTTGAAGAATTGGGATATATTTGCCCAACCAAGTCAAAGGCCCATTGCTGAAATGGCCAATGTGTAATGAAAGGTATAAGTTCTCTGGTAGGAGCATGGGTGAGATTTCCAAGTGTCTAGCATTTATGACATGTTTTGGAAATCTGAATAGCATCTTTCTCCATGGTAGGCCAGCAATAGCCTACTCTAAGCAGTTTCTTTGCTAGTGAAAAGTTGTTCAAATGTGATCCACATAAACCTTCGTGGACTTATTTTAACGTGTGATCAGACTCTTCAAGTTCTAAACATCTAAGAAGCATACCATCAAGACCTCATCGATATAAGTTATTAGTTATGAGGATATAACATGATGTTGTCCTAATCAAGGCTCTTTTCTCATTTCTAGATAGGTTGTTGGGAATAGTTCGGTCAGTGAGGTAAGAAATGATATTAGTATACCGAGATTGGTCTGGGGTGTTCAAAGCACATATTACTTAGTACTCAGGGGTATCAAAGGCAGGATAGGAGAGTTCTTCCACCAATAATTCATAGCAGAATTGATGTTCTTTTAGTTGTAATGTGGATGCCAATGTAGCCATAGCATATGCAGCTTTGTTCTCTATTATAGGTATCTACTGAAATGTGATGAAGACAAAGTACTTCTTTAGGTCATCAACCAGTTCCTTTTAGGGTGTCAACTTCTCATCTTTTGTCTGGTAATCTCCATTAACTTGATTGATAATGAGCTCAGAGTCACCATACATGTGTAACTCTACCAATTTCCATTCCATGGCAAGCTTAAGACTATTTACCAGTGCCTCATATTCAGAGATGTTGTTTGTGCATGAAAACACCAATTTGTAAGACTTGGGTATCTTGTAGCCTTGAGGAGTTATGAATAGAACCCTTTCTCCAGAGCCTTGTTGCATGAAAGAACCATCAAAGTACATCTTCCATGGGTAGTCAGTCAAATGCATAATGGTCTCATTAGGAAATTCAATCCTTAGAGGTTCATCGTCTTGAAGTGGTGAATTAGCTAGTTGATCTGTGAGGACTTGTCCTTTAATAGCCCTCATATCTACTTACTCAATGTCAAATTCACTTATAATGAGGGCCCATTTTTCCAGATGCCTTGTTAATGCTATTTTGTTCAAAAGGTACTTCAGAGGATCAATCTTAGCAATGAGCCTTATTGTATGTGAGAGCATGTAGTGTCTCAATTTTTTTGATGTGAAGATGACTGCTAAGCATGCTTTCTCAATAATGTTATAATTGAGCTCATAGGAGAGTAGAATTCTACTTATGTAGTAGATAGCTCTTTCTTTCTTTGTTTCATCCTTGTGTGCTATAATACCCCTAATGATGTAGTTGTAGCTAAAATATATAGGATTAATGGCTTTCCATGAATAGGTGCAATAAGAATAAGAGGAGTAGCAAGGTACCCTTTTAATTCTACGAAGTTGGCTTCATAGTAATTCCATCTTTATGTAGTAATTTGGTAAAGGGTTGTGCCCTGTCAACAAGTTGTGACATGAACCTCCAGATTGATTGAAGTCTCCCTTGCAATGTCATCATTTGACTGATGTTGCATGGAGGAGTCATCTCTAGAATAGATTTGACCTTTGCAGGATCTACCTCAATTCCCTTTGCTAAAACTATAAACCCTAAGAGCTTTCTTGATTGGACCACAAAGGCACACTTCTTTGGATTGAGCCTAATTTTAAATTGCTCCATTCGATCCAATATCTTTCTCAAGTCAAAAATTTGAGTGCTACTTTCCTTTGATTTGGCTAAGGTGTCATCCATATAATCCTCCATGTTTTTATGCATCATATCATGGAATATAGTGGTCATTGCTCTTTGATATGTGGCACTAGCATTCTTTAACCCAAATGGCATGGAATTCCAGCAAATAGTGCCCCATGCGCATGTAAATGAAATTTTGTCTTAATCCTCAAGGGCAATTTTTATCTGATTATAGCCTAAGAAACCATCCATTAATGAATACATTTGGTAGCCTACTGTGAGATCGATGATCATGTCAATATTAGGTAGTGGGAATTCATCCTTCAAACATTCCTTGTTTAAGTCTTTGAAGTCCATACATATCCTGATAGATTTATTGGATTTAGATACAGGGACCACATTGGAGATCCATCTGGCATAGGCAATGACTCAGATAAATCCAGCTTTTAATAATTTCTCTAGCTCCGCCTTTACTAGAAATGCAACATGAGGATGCATCTTTCTAAGTTTTTGTTTCACAGGCTTGATCACGGGAGCTATAGATAAGTGGTGTATGATTAGATTAGGATCTAGTCTAGGAATATCAGTATAAGACCATGCAAATTTGATCTTCTTCTCTTTTAGGAACTCCACGAACTATGTCTCCTCTTCTTCTAACAAAGATTGTGCTAGGTGTACTATTTGAGGATCTTCAATTGTGCCCAAATTAACTGGCTGTGTTGGTTCTATCAGAACTGAAGACCATTATTGAAAGTGCTTAGAAAGTATATCAAGAATATCATCCTTTGGCACCTTTAAGAGGTTTTCACCATCAGATACATCTTTTGTTTTTACTATTTTAGGATCTGACACTGCCACAACATGTTTTTCACCATCAGTTCCCTTTTTCTTTTTCTTTTTCAATTTTTGACTGAGAAAATTGATATCCTCCTATGACATGTTCACGCTCCTTGCATTGGTGGAAGAAGGATAAGGTTCACAAGAATTTAGATAGCAAGTCAAGGTGTTATCAATGGGAAAGTCGAGGATAGGAGTAGGATCCATACTAGTCCAATCAATTAGGTCTAGGTTTATCAAAGACAAGGAATCAGACTCTGGAAAGGACAATATCATTTTAGCATCATGACTATTAACTGACATGACATATCATGTTAAGTTAAATTCTTCGATGTTTAGATCAATAAGAGCTAGATCATCATTAAAAGGGTCTTTGTTAGTTATATGCGGACTAAAATCTAGTGACTCATCAGTAGAAATTTTATCATCATTTCTTCATAAAAGGAGGCTTCTTTCTTGTCACCTCTTAAATTCTTCTAGAGTTATGAGAACACCAGTCTCCCCATCAATGATTGTGGGAAGGAACTCTTCCTCTACTTCAGGAATATCACTATTGTTGGGAGTAGCGTTAGAATGTTCATGAGGTGCTAAGGGATCCGAAAACATGTGAATTGTATCTATTTCAATGTCTTTTGTGGCAACAAATAGCTCATCCCATTCATAATCATGAGAGTCAGTGATTTCATCATCAGATCTGTTTAAGTATTCAGAAATAGTTATTTGATGTACTCAATTAGCTATCTGTAGATCAAAGTGTGGTAGATCAAGGACATGTGTGATCATGACTAACTACCCCCATTTAGGATGTAAATCTTTTTGTCAAGGTGTGTCTTCAATAACTATTGCTATCAATGGTATCTCTGGATCATTTATTGTTACATCTCCTACCTCTTGAATAGGAGCATGTGCTAACAAAGGGGTGCAAAGATCTTGTGGTACCTCAAAGCTTGGTACATAGCACTCTCCTTGATAGTTGGGATTCTATGTGGAAACATGTAATAACCTTTCATAGGGCAATGGCTCTAGTTCTATCTCTTCTATTTCATCACTCCCTTTGTCAGAAATTGGACTATCTTTTGAAGCAAGTTTGTTAGATTCAGTATTAAAACCTAGTCCTATTTTGTCTCTGGTATTCCTGAACTCCATGTGTACAGGTTCAATAAGTCCTCTTCTAGTGTCTCTTAGAGGTCCTTTTCCTTTGTATCCCATTTTCTTGAGGAGATCACTGTAACACCCCAAAATTGGCATCTTGCAACTCTAACCAATTTTGTTGCATTTGTTATTCTTCTAAATCATCAAAGTCCTATTGTACTAGGCAATTCCAAGTTTTAAACTCACTCTACTCGACCTGAGTGTCAAATGCAGAAAATCCTAAATCTGTATTAATCATACATCATATTTAATTCTTAAATATCTATTTGGCTAAACAAACCTTATGATCAAATTAATTTAATTAATAAAGTCCTAGCACTTTAATTAAATTAAATTCACTCTCTTTAGCTAAGACACATGAAAAAGGAATTAAATAATATTTAATTATTAAATAAATATCCTCATTTTCAATAATTGAATTCAATATTCAGATAATTGAGAAAAAGTAATTATTAGGTCATATTTATTTAATTAATTGGATATTCTCTCAAAAATATTTCTTCTATTCAGAAATAGAAACTTTGAATTAATTGTGCTTTAAAGAGAAATAAAACAATTAAATTCAAATAAAACAATATTAA
>MU225579.1:1552011-1568655 GCA_018584345.1 Thuja plicata | reverse complement strand
CAAAAACCCCCATCTAGATAGAAGGCAACAGGTCGAATCACACAGGCAGGCAGGATGAATAACTCATATTCAGTCTTGTTTGTTCTTGGTGAAGGACTATGTTGAAGTGTGTGGTTGATTGAGAAGGACTTTGTCGCGCGCAGATTCAGTCTTATTTCGCGCGACAAAGTGCATTTTATCGCATGACTTTTTCCATCTCGCATGATGTTTCACTCCGGTTCGCGCAACAAAATGCCCTAAACAGGCCATCTTCACGTGAAATGTTTCTCCCATGCGCACGAGACTTCGCATCGGGTCACATGAAAAATAGTTTTTTCGTGTGATGTTCTTTTTCGGGGCGCGCGAAGAAACGTACTTCTTCGTGCGACATCCCGTGACTTCCTAGCTAAAAAATGCTAAAAATCAACCTAGAATGTGTAAAAATTTGAATAACAGAGAGGTTATTGACTACTTACAGGTGGTCCATATGCTGTGGGCCGGCTGTGCCTCCTGGATCGCTCGAATCGATGGCTGCTGTAGGGGATCACCATTTTGTCTTCTACTCAGAGCTCTTTTTCTCAAAGTCAAAAGGTTCAAATGATTTTGAAAATGACCCTTTTGTCCTTATATAGGGTTTGACCTCATTTTTCAAAATGCTCCGTTTTGTGCAAAAATTGCACCACTACCTAATTTGACCGTCCTGAATCCATTTTCGTGATCGAAATTGGAATCTGACACTCCTATATCACTCGAAATTGCATTTTAAAATTTTCGGGACCGATGCAATCGGACGCTTGTGCAGTCACCCTTCTGACCTGGCTTTCTCGTCAAACTCTTATCATATCATCATTTTCTGAATTCTTTGACTTTTTTCTTCAAAAGTCAACTCTAGTCAACTTTGGTCAACCCTAGTCAAACTTGGTCAACCCAACCTTTCAATCACTTGAAATTGATTCTGCATCTTCTAAATTCTTTCGTAATCTATTCTGAGTTCTTTCTATCTGCGATTTTCCGCTCTCTATCATCATTATGACGTGTCATCTTTTGATTTCTCTCCTGAGGGGGCAGGATGATTACATAATTGACTCTATCCCAATCAATCTAATCAAATCCTAATTGCCTGGGGCATTTCAATTTTTCATACCTCACGGTCAAAACTGGGTGTTCCATGCTTTTCAATCACTTGGGGCATTTCAGTTTTTTGTACCTCACAGTCAAAACTGGGTGTTCCATGCTTTTCAATCACTTGGGGCATTTCAGTTTTTCATACCTCACGATCAAAACTAGATGTTCTATGCTTTTCAATCACTTGGGGCATTTCAGTTTTTCGTACCTCACGGTCAAAACTGGGTGTTCCGTGCTTTTCAATCACTTGGGGCATTTCAGTTTTTCGTACCTCACGGTCAAAAATAGATGTTCCATGCTTTTCAATCGCCTGGGGCATTTCAATTTTTCATACCTCACAGTCAAAACTGGGTGTTCCATGCTTTTCAATCACTTGGGGCATTTCAATTTTTCATACCTCACGGTCAAAACTAGATGTTCCATGCTTTTCAATCACTTGGTCGCCATGTTTAGTTTTTCGTACCTCACGGTCAAAACTAGGTGTTCCATGCTTTTCAATCACTTGGTCACCATGTTTAGTTTTTCGTACCTCATGGTTAAAACTGGGTGTTCCATGCTTTTCAAATTACTTGACGCCATGTTTAGTTTTTCGTACCTCATGGTCAAAACTGGGTGTTCAAAATTCTTTCTTCTGTGCTTCAGGCATCAGACTATTCTTTGAATTAATGCGCTGCTCGCACATCAATTCAAAGAGGGGCAAAATATAACACCCCAAAATTGGCATCTTGCAACCCTAACCAATTTTGTTGCATTTGTCATTCTTCTAAATCATCAAAGTCCTATTGTACTAGGCAATTCTGAGTTTTCATTGACTCTACTCGACCTGAGTGTCAAATGCAGAAAATTTTAAATTTGTATTAATCATACATTATATTTAATTCCTAAATATCTACTTGGCTAAATAAACCTTATGATCGAATTAATTTGATTAATAAATTCCTAACACTTTAATTAAGTTAAATTCACCCTCTTTAGCTGAGACATATAAAAAGGAATTAAATAATATTTAATTATTAGATAAATATACTCATTTTCAATAATTGAATTTAATATTCAGATAATTGAGAAAAAGAAATTATGAGGTCATATTTATTTAATTAATTGGATATTCTCTCAAAAATATTTCTTCTATTCAGAAATGAAAACTTTGAATTAATTATGCTTTAAAGAGAAATAAAACAATTTAATTCAAATAAAACAATATTAAATCAAAGAGAGAAAATAGTTAAAACAGGAAGAAAACAATTTATTGAATTCTTTTCAATAAAGCTTTCTATTTTTAACTAGCATTTCTAGTTGTTTTATTTCAAAACAGGAAAGTTTCTATTATGATCCTCTCAGAGTCTATAAAAGAACTCTCATTCTTCATTCAAACCCCCTGAAAACTTTACTCAAAATTGCATTGTTAGAATACTGAATTGTTGTCTCATTTTCTTGCTAATATCATATAGATTAATTTCATATTGCAAATAGTATAGCTTTCAATTTCTAGAATAATGGCATTTAGTGATCATACTTAGATTATCTTGCATATTTCAATTTCTAGTATAATCTTGCATTGCATTGCATTCATGATGATAAATCCTTCATTCTTAGATTGGTCCATGGTTTTAAGACTCTCATCCTGAGAGCAATTTCAAAAACCCCATCTAGATAGAAGGCAACAGGTCGAATCACACAGACATGCAGGATGAATAACTCATATTCAGTCTTGTTTGTTCTTGGTGAAGAAGGACTATGTTGAAGTGTGTGGTTGATTGAGAAGGCCAAAATTAACTCATACAATCACATCCTTTTCCATACTATTCTGGGGATATCTCTACATGTTTGACATCAGTTTCCATTAGTTCTCCTTTGTAAAGCCAGTCCAAGACTGCCTATTCTTCTATGTTATCTAAACAACATGTGGATGCCTTTACCATGTCAGTTGCTTTGTGGATTTCCATCTCCTTGGATGTAGTAGGTGTAAATGTTGAGGAAGGTTTTCCATAGGACCTTGGTGATATCGTAAGTTTTGTCAGTGACAGAGTCATGTCCAGCTTGTATTCTCCCATACCTGTTTCTTCAAGTTTTAAGGTTTTTCCAAAACCCTTCATAACCATGTTCTTCGTAGTCTCAAGAGAAATCTCATCCATAGCTTCCTTGTTATGTGGAATCATACTACTTGCTTTGGTATTTTTACAAGTATAATTAGCATCTGTACGAATTGTCACTTCCACCCAATTATGTGGGAACTTGATACACTGGTGGTAAGTAGACGGCATAACTTGCATTTCATGAATCCATGGTCTCCCTAATAGGATGTTGTAGGCTAGGGGTAGATCTAGAACTTGACATACAAAATTCCTTTCAATTGGTATAATTCTGAGGGGTAGAACAATAAGGCATTTAGAGGATCTTTCTTCCTCATCATAAGCTTTGATAGTTATTTTTCTTCTAGATGTAATGGTCTATTCTGAGAGACCCAATTTCTTGATTAGATTAAGTGTACAAATATTCAATCTTGTGCCTCCATCTATCAATACGTGTCTAACACAGGATTTATGAATGAGGACTTCAATATGGAGGGGTTGATTATGTGGATGTGTCAATGGATTATCATCCTCTTCAGAAAAAGGAGAGGTAATGTGGCACTGAGATGTGATTGACCATCACTTGGTATTTGTCTATATCAAGGTCCTTTGGTACATTTGCGGTGTGTAGGGCTTGTTCTAGGATTTTCCTATGCACTATAGATATTTTAAGCAGCTCAAAAATGGAAATTTTGGCAGAGGTTCATTGCAATTGGTCCACCAAGTCATACTTTGCTACAGGAATAGTAACCATGTGTTTTTCTACTAGTTTAGGGATAGTAACAATAGGAATTTTGGATGTTGATTCTCGATTTGAAGAGGAATTGGGTCCTTTGATCATGACTTGTGCTTGGCTCCGAGTTACTACATTTGATTGGAAAGAAACACCTTTGATTGTGACCACATTAATTGATTCAGTTTTAATGTCTATCATATTGATCAAGTTATCATTATTGGAGTAAGTGTAGTTGAATTCATTACCTTTTCCTTTAGATGTTTCTCCTTTGTCATAATTACGGAATGGTTTATTGAATGTTGTATGATCTTCATTGGTAGTGTATCCATCCACTTTGATCTTACCTCCTTCAATGAGGTCTTGAATAACATGTTTGAGCTTAAGATAGTTGTCAGTCTTGTGTCCTTTGTTTTTTTGAAAGACACAGTAGGAATTATCATCCCACCACCTGGGTTTGACCACTGGTTCCCATGGTTTAGAATATGGGATTGTGAGAACCTTGTTGTCTAACAGTGTCTTGAAAATAGTCTCGAGGGGCTTTCCCAAAGGAGTAAATGTTCTTTGATTTTTTTAAGTCCGTTGCTGACCCTTTCTATTATCATCGTTTGCTTTGGGTATGGGGGTTGTTACCTTGGCATCTTTGCTTGCTTTCATATAGTTGGTTAGATTGAATACTTTTGGTTTAGGACCAACATTAGATGCATCTACTACGCCATCATTGACAACATTTTTGTTTTGTTTCCACCATTGAGGTTTGGAGTTGGATTTTTTAAGTTTGTTTTCACTTTGAAGAGTGATCTCCCCTTTTTTTACCATAACTTCTTCAATACAGAGGGCATTCTTGATCATCCTATCGAAGCTAGGGGAATCTTGCATTTGCAATGCATAGTTTAATTCTGGTATTAAGTTATTGACAAAGATTCCCATCTTCTCAGATTTGGGAATGGCTCTTGAATACAATGCAAAGATTTTCCTCCACCTTTGTAGAAAGTGGGTAAAGGATTCACTAGTCTTTTATTTAGTGTTGCATAGATCCATCATAGTCAAATCATGCTAGATATTATAGGAGTAATGTTGGATGAATTGTTGTATTAACTCCTCAAAAGTTTTGACCTTGGGTGTAAGTTTTGAAAATGATTCCATGGCATTGCCTCCTAGACTTCTAGGAAACAGTCACATGAGGTAAGTAGGTTCATGCATGTACTCTATGCTAAGAGCACAAAACTCTCAAACATGGTGATGTGGATTAGTCTCTCCCATATACTTGTTGTATTTTGGTCATGCCATGTTGGGAGGGAATGGAAATATAGTGATACTCTTGTCGAAAGGAAATGGACAAACGGAGTCCATCGAGTATTGTGTTTTGGGTTTAGCCTTCTCTTGCTTGAGAGTCACAAGCTCTGTTTGCATTAAGGTAAGTTGTTTGGTGAGAATATAAATAGGAGTTAGTATCTCCTTTTCTTTTATTTATTCCACATCATATTCCTTGATTAATTTTACACCAGTGGATGCTAAATGGAGGATGTATTTCTCTTTATCCTCGTCAATCATCTTTTCTAGTATCTTGTAGAACCTCTTTCTCTATTTGAGTTTATCGTACTCTTCTTTAGTGATGTCTTCCTCACTGTCCAATTCAAATAGAGGACATTCAAATGTGGGTTCTTTTTCATCGATATCTTCATGCTTTTGGCTTTTTCTATTGTTGTATTCTTCAAAAGCTGCACTCCATTCGAGAGTGTTTCTATCCATTTGTGGAGAGTCTAGATCGAGTAGGGAACAGAAAGATGTTTCTCCTTGAAAGTGTGGTGATTTAGGAGGAACTTTTGATCCTTTAGGCATGTACTTGTTGTGTCTTGTGTTAACCATGTGGTCGTACCTCAACTTTGTCAAAGTTTCTCGAGTGTCAGGCAGTATCTTGGATCATTCAAGTGAGTGTGTCTAGGTTGAAGTATCATTTGTGTTTTGGTGGAAAAAAATGATTCTAGCATTAGAGGGTTAGAATTCTGTGATAGCGAGATGGGAACCAAGTTGTTTGTAAGAAGTGGATAGACCACATATATTGAGATGGATAACAAAAAACTAATTGGACATCCAAGGTAGATGTTTGAAAAAGGTGTTTCGACACAGTGATAGGGAGACCAGAAAAGATAATAGGGGCAGACTAAAGAGCCAAAAGGGTATCCAAATCAACTGAGTTTTCTTGAGAAGATACTCTATAATTGCTCACTGTCCTAGACACAAGCTCCCAGATGCGAGCCTAGAAATACAAGATGCGAGCTACTAATGACCCTAGATGCGAGCTAGAACCCTAGATGTGATGATGTGTTAACCAGATGTGAGCTAGGATACTAGATGCAAGCCAGGATACCAAAAATGATCTAGGAAATGCTGGATGTGATTTTCTGATGTCCCTGTCAGGTTTGATCAGTTTTGAAAAATTTGTCTTGGAAGTGTGTGAAGTTCGCCTGATTATAGTTTTGCGTTCTGAGACTTGTCAGTGAATAAAAACACATGTGTAGACCCGGGATTTAAATTTTTTTCTTGTTTTGAAAATGTTATCTTTTTAGTGATCTTTCATTTACATCAAGCATTTTTTCATTGTTAAAGGGTGAAACAAGCACACATCTTATCCCTATTTTCTAGGTGGAGGGTGAAAATCCTTGCTCATTGACTTAGGTACACACGCAAGTGAGGGAAAGATATGACGAACATCTTGGGGAAATTACTTTTTTCCTTACACAAGGATTATCACCCTTTCAGGGGTGAATCAAGAATTATTTTAGTTTAAATGTTGTCTATGATTGGTAAATATGTTCAAAACCATCCCCTATAGAATTGCATAAGGAAAAATTGAGGCGTATAGCCCTATGAGTACTTAAGTATATGTAGTCTCACAAGAAAGATTCAAGTGGCTCCGCTCTACACATACCCAAGCATGTTCAAGGAATGATGTCAAAATTCCAGGAACAAAACTGATTCTTTCTTTTGGGGCTTTGGCCTACGAGGAAGCAATTATTTATAGTGATTTGGAAGGGTTGGAATAAAACCTATCCTTGCTTGGTTCATTCCTAGGAGATGTTTTCCTCAACCGACAGGCCCTCTACTATTAAATAAGCGTACAAAGAATTGGCGAGTGTAGGACATATAGATTTTTTATTCCTCTGAAGAAGAAGAGCATACTCTCCTAATCCATGTTGTTTTCTCCCAAAATAGTTTCAAGCAAACAGTTTGTTCCCTCAAGCAATGTTGTGCTTGATTTAAGATGTTCCTACTTAATGGAAAACAAAATGCTTGAAAGTAAAGTTTGTATTGTTCAATTATCCATAATTTTAGATGAGTAGCTTATTCAATTTCTGAATCCCAAAATTAGACAATGAGATTGTTCGTTTAGCCCACAAATTTAGTGCTTTGAGTTGTTCATTTATTGATACAAAAGAAATTTAGTTATGTTTGCTTGGTTCAGTTATCTCCAAATTTCTTTCAACTCATAAACTAATGTGTGAGTTTTTTATTTTCCTTAAAAGGAAAAGAGCTTAGTCCTCTAGTCACTTTAGTAGAAGATTAGAAAATGTTCTTAGTGTAAAAAGCATGTAAATAGAGGTCAAGAAGGGGGTTTGGCAACCTGAAAAATCATGTTAGTATTCTTTTTTCAACTCCCAAGAAAACCTTTGATAGCAACCTGCAAACACTAGTTAGGCTACTTTAAAAGACCAAAAACCAAAGTGATCAAACTGTTAGAAGTTAGGCAATGAAGTATGCAAGATTTTTAACCAGATGCGATCCTAAAACATAGGATGTTATACCATATACTAGATGTGAGCCCTTGTCACCAGATGTGACTGAATGTTCCCTAGATGTGATTCTAAACCAAAAATGACCTGGGAAATCCTAGATGCGAGCCTTGTCTTTTGTGGTGCGAGGGTGTATCCCGGATGCGAGCCAAAATGACCAGATGCAATTATGGACCTAAAAACTAGGAGGAAAGATTAGTGAAAATGAGGTGAAAAATGAGGCAAATCTCAAATTAAGCCCCATAGTGGGTGCCAAAAATGTGTGTATGATATTTCACCTGTTACCTGTGACACAACACTTCAATAGGTCATTGCATTAGTGGAAAACATGATTAGATGAGCATATAAAGCACTAAAATCAACCTATTACTTTATAACTAAGAAGAGTATGATAAGAAATATAATAGCCCTCAAATTATGCTACTATCAGTGACATATACAACTTAGCATGAAATATTTGAGTTAAAAACAAACTATTTAACCTTTAAGCATGCATTATAGCTCTAAAAGGCATGAAAATAACAATGCATAAACATGAAATCTAAAATATGATATGAATCTATGTTTATTCTAACAGCATAAAAATGCATTTGATTCTAAAATTATGGGCTTATTGGAGCTCAAAAACACCTTCTATTTATAGAAGAATGAGGAGAGAGAGAGGGGACAAGGTGCATTAATGGAGTTGAAAAACTCATTAATGAAATGTAAGAGGCATTAATGCCTTGGGAATTAATGAGGCATGGGCTTAAGGAATCTTCATTAATGAGGCATTGATGAGAGCCTTAAAGAAGCATGGGAAGGGTGTAAGGAAAGCTTGAGAAGGTGGACTTGAGGAAAGGAATCTTGAGATTCCTTGGCTTTCTCAAGTGGGTAGAGTCCTTAATCATTTCTTAATGGAATGTGACAACATTAGGAGGTGGGTTAGGATAGAATTAGGATTAGAATTAGACTTAACAAGGGTGAATGGGTTGGGATAGGTTCAAACCTAGAGTCAAAGTGGTTGAAGTGGGCTAGGTTAGGGTTTAGAGGAATATTAATAAAATGAATAAAACTTATTTAATTCATTCAAAAATAGGGATATTAATTATTTAAACATTTAATTGCTTTTTAATAATCAATAGGACTATAGCTAATTTAATTAAATTAATTAGGCTATGGGAATGGGTTCATTTGCAAGTGAGAAACTGATTTAGGACTTTATTTAATTCCTTGTAAATTAATCATTTTAACCATGTATTTAATTGATTTTGATTTTGGCTAAAAGTAAATAACTTAGTGATTTGATCACTTTAGGAGATTAAATTGATTTCAAAAGAATTATGCCAAGCAGTAACAGGGTCATTTGAATATAATTGGGGATATGATCACACTTAGGGAAAATAGGGTCTATAGTTAGAACAGACCAAATCTAGGTGGTTCATTATTTCTCCCAAAATTCCTTCCTTGGTAATGGCCTCTTCCCCGGAGTTCATTATTTCTTCTAATTCGGTCCTCCAACCTTTGTACTTCTCTAAGTTCCCTTCCCATATGACAATGACATTGTTTACTTATCCCAAAATATTATTGACCAAGTAAAGATTCGAGAGTGACACCTCTAAGAGTTTCCTTACGACCTTAATCTGCTCAGCGATCCACCTATCTACAACCTATGCCTTCTTCTTCATGGCCCTAAGAGCATCCATGTCACCCTGCGGAAGCAGTGGTCCAGACGTGGAGGCTTCTGGATAGATTTTGGCCAGTGGTTGTGTGGATTCTGCTAGAAGTTCGAAGAGATTTTCATTTTTCTCTCTTTCCTCCTTCAACTTTTGTGCCTTTTTATGATAGTGGGTTTCCACTGCCTGGGTTGCCTCGCTTAGAAGGTCTAGCTGATCCTGCTTATCTCTCCTTCCCAGAGGCACTTCTATAATTTCATAATCTTTGGCCCTTGTTGTTTCCACATCTATATATGGGGGAGGTGTTGCAATAATTGCAATGGTGCTGCCTCTCAGACCGGTCCAGAGGGTATGGACGATCTTGACCTTTTTGGGCTTCTTAACCTTTTTGTTATGGGCCATCATCGTGGCCAAGGAGAGGGTAACACCTGCCACCACTGAGTCCTTTCTTTTTCTAGATTCTACCAGCCATTGTGGTAGTTGGGGTAGTTTTTTCACCAAGGCCTACATGTTGGGACCTCCTTCAGATTCCAGCGGTGCATTCCTGATCTCTACGTTTTCATCGGGCTCTTTTTCCTTTTTCTTTTCCTATTCTCTAGAGGCTTAAGTGTCTTCCGCCATGGTGGCACCCTTATCTGTGGTGTTAGGGACCTCATCTCTGTTGGCACCAGCATCACTTGTATCATCAGGATTTCCTTGTCTTTCTTAGCATTTGTTGAATCAACATTTATATCTTTGGGGTTCTTTCCCTCATCTTGTTGTTGTTTTTCTCTTTTGGTGTTATTTTTTGAAATATCCTTTTCCTTAGGCACACCTTCTAGAGGAGGTGGAGGTGTCTAGCCAATGTTTGACTATATGGCCGCTAAGACCACCTCGCCGAATGTCATGCTCTAGGGCACTTGATCACCCAGAGTAACTGAAGGCATTTGGAGTGTGATGGTTGGAGGTACAGTTGATCCCATGGGTCTAGTTTCTTTGGTTGTTGGTCACTCATCAGTTGTTTACATTGAACCTGTCTTAGTCCCTTGGACTGGTGTTTCCTCCTGTTCAGGTTTCTTTTGTGTTTCTTCTTGTTCTGGTTCCTGGACCCCTTGTTCTGGGACCACTTCCTTTTCTGGTGTCCTCCATTCATTGGACATTATCTCCACCTCTTGTGCATCTATTTCTTCTTCCACCTTATCTATCTCCTCATGTAGGTTCATGAGTTCATCTATCCCAAAGATGTAATCAAAGTCGTCGTGTAGGGGGGATGTCACGCCCCACCAGGGAACCCAAGAGGACAAGCCAAGAAACTATTAAGAGATGTGAATATACATATATTTTTATGAAATATTATAACTGATCTAAGTCCTTACAAGTTCCCTAACACTGCTATTAAAGAAACATAATATAATCTATTCATTTACCCATTAAGGCATTGATTGATTAAATAAGTTTGCAATTCATCCTTTACTCTTAACATTAAGTTACATGTATAATCTTACCATCAATCCTAATATTCTGACATGCATCCATGTGAGTTATCCTTTACTAATCTTATGTCATTATTTACACTATTCATTAAGCATTCAGGTGAAAGATAAACATTCAATGGATATGCAATGCCCTATATACTTTATTATTTCATACGCATTTGTGAAACATAGTAACCATAATCCAGTATTAAATTCTATAGCTATTTATTCATAGATTCATTAATTCATAATAGTTTTCCACAACCATGCATCAAGAGATAGCACATTCATTCATAAATACATTATTTCATACTAATTCTAAGATCATTTCTTGGACACCAAAAGTAATGAAAGATACGTGAATAAGTACCCTAAAGAATTATCTTTTCATATTGATAACATATAATATATTCCCTTTCCTTTTTCCTAGATCTACCCATTCCCTTATACATTTCTTTGAATTATACATCATATCATCAGATCCAATGATTTACAAGAGATTTATTTCCAAGAATGCACACGCATAAGCACATCTTTACATATACAATAAGAAGTCTTCAAAACTGATAATCCAAAAGGAAAAGGAGCCAAGAACATCTATCTAACCATGAAAAGTACCTCGATATAATAAATATTAACCACCCAACCATGTGGATCTAAAAAAAGTCCACTCCCCCATGCTAGGAGATAGAGACCAAGGTCCACACAAGAAGGTAACAACTAGGATACCCCTAAGGTGATGGTAGCCCTTCCCAAAACATAACATAATAGAAAACAAAAGAAGATCAAAAAGACATAAATCACATTGGTAGGAACTCTAAGACATGCTAGGTGAGTGTCATCACATAGCACTCACCCCTTGGGTTACCCTGGTCAGCCACTCTGGGCCCTAACCCCCAAGTAGGCACATGCAGAACCGAACATCTCTCATAGGGATGAGACTGTTCAATTGTGCTATCACAATAGCACCTTCTCCCACTCCCATTTGTATCCTTTACTATAACTATCAGCATGGGCGAGACTTATCTTAGTTAATGTGTAGTTCCCTTCCCATAAATTTTTATTTTTATCACTGTATTAAACAACTTCATAGTGGGTTACCCTGGTACTAGCCACTTAGGGCCCCAACTCACACTGTGATCCACTCACCTGGTGTTCTTAACTTCCCTACCTTTAGAAAAAATCAAAATGGCATAATAGACCCACATAAGAATCCATAGGAAGACATAACAATGTCACAACATCAAATAGTTTAGTTTAGGAAAGCACTAGTTGTCTCGAATCCTTTGGACAACTCTAAACCACAATCAAGTACATAGATAGTTAAAACACAACTACATTGCATCAAATGCATCACAAGGGATTCTCAACAACATAATAACATCATGAAACTCATAAAAACCTAAATTATAACATCATAGTAACCTAGGATTAGGGTTAGGGGATCACTGAATAACCCTAGTCCACTAGATAGTCCTAAACCCTAATCTGACATTCAAGATGGTAGATAACACATAAGAAGACATAAAAATGTACCAAACATCAATTATTCTACAAAACCATATAACCAGTGCCTTTTGGTACCAACTCAAACCACAAAACATCATAATAAGATCATGTTGCAGAAAACACGTTGATTCCTAAAATTTGGCTAATTCTAAAATTTCCTAAAACCTTCAAATTCTAGAATCTTTATTTGAACTCCTAAGAGGTTGAAAACACTCTCAAACATCCTAGAAGGTATTACATAAAATGTAACTTAAAGTATAAGGAATTAAAAGTATGTATCTTATATTTAAATGTTACATTTTATGTTTTGCCCTAAGGATGAAATCAAACTGAGACCACCCTAACCCTAATCTGGGTTCCCAAAATTATCCAAACTCTTGAGAGGGTTTCAAAAGATCCTAAACATAATACCATATGAAAATTAAGTTTCCTACAAGTTTACACACCCCCTAGGGTCAACCCCGGGTCAACATGACACCCTAAGCCCTTCTAAAAACCCTAAAAATCAAACTTGAAGAGTCCTGCACAGGTGAAACCCTAAGCTGTGCAGGTGGTAACCTAAGCTAAGTAGGTTGTTACCCAAGTTGTGTAGGTGGTATAAACTATGTAGGTGGCACCTAGTTCTACGCAGGTGATCAAGACTATGTGCACTCAAGACAACAACCACTAGATTCAACCTTCTGAGTAAAACTAGATAAGATGGAGGCCTGGAAAGTAGAATAAGAGAGACCTTGTTGAGATCCCTCAGTTCTACTTCCGAAAAATCCCTCAAACCCATCCTACCTTCATGGTAAACCTATTTAGTTCCTACCCATATGGGTAAGGTGCAGAAAGGTGACCACCAGAAGACATTATTCTAACAAGACAGAAGTCTGCATAATATCAATAGAAGGAGGTTATATCTAAAGTCAATACATTTAAGCCGACAATCCATGAAGAGGAATAGATAAATGATAGTATATAAACAATATCCAACATAAGGTATTCATTCATTATTCTTCCTACAAGAAAGCATAATATAAAAATAGACATAGAAGATTCCCATTGATCGCATAACTATAGCAGACAGTAAAACAACCACATCAAAACGTAGCATACACATGAATAAGATCCTCTTTCCAGGTAGATCCTACCTGGATTCCTACGGAGAAACCTTTGAAGAAAATCTAATTCCACTCTAGCCAGGTCTAATCTCCTCAAACCTTCCAAACACAGAGATATCCTCCAAGTGCTTCCACCAACCTTCCTAATAGTTTCAGATATATAGTTCTATATATATTATCCTCTGTTTTCTTCCTAACTCTTTACTTCCAAAACTCCTTACATAAATATGTGGTAGAATTGGTTTCTTGGGAAGTTTCGACTAATGCAACCATCCACAAACCATTTTTGGTTATTAGTTTGGATTTCAATAGTCCTTAGATGAATTAATATGTAGATAGTTTCCCGATAATGTGTTTAGTTTATTTAGCACTTTCGTTACTATTGTTTTATTTTTATTGTTAATATTAATTTAGAATAACTGGGAGGGGGGTGAATCAATTATCCTTATGTCCTGATGTGCCCATTTAAAACTTTAAATCAAATTCAACAACTCAGATCTACTTGGCAGTAGTAAACAATAAAAGTGTGCAGTTTACTGTATTAATGGAATAAACTTGCAAAAACTTAATAGTAAAACACAACAATAACATTCACACATTTTGACACCATGATTTAATGTGGAAACCCAATATGGGAAAAACCACCAGTAACATGCTACCAAAATTTTATTCTTCTGAAGTAATGCCCTGTGAGGAGCCAACCCTCTCAAAGGTTACAAAACACATTGTGAAATATGACCTGGTTAAAGGATTTAATCACCCTGTTAGGAGTGGCCTTGTTAGAGGACTTAGAACATTCCAATCTGAATGTCACCTTGTTTAGAGGATTTACACAGTGACTATTAGGTCAACCTAGTTAAAGGATTTTAACTGATACAATGGTTAGAAATTAATCAGTAGGTTTGATTTGATTCATACAACTTACTTTGCAAATCCTGATCTAGTTTCATCTCTAATGCTAATTCACTAAGTGGCCTCCATTCTCATCTCAAACTTCAAATCTGCTTGGAAATCTGTCAAGCAATCTCTCTCTGCTTCTTTGTTCAGCCTTCTCTGCTTAGTTCTTGCCAGTCAGTCAATTAACAATGCAATACTTTTCATCCCACTCAATACATTAACAATAACCATAGTAGGTTATGTTATACCTCTTCATCTAGGTCAGATAAATCTTTTGCTACTTAATCAAGATTGTAGATCTTAGGATAGGTCAGATCCAACAGATATTTCCATCTTTACATTTAATTTACTTATCCAATACAATAATTAATTAACCATTGAATCCATGTGCTAATAACAATTTCCCATGCATTAAATGATTATGGACTAATCTTAATTAATAATGCATATCCCAATAAAATCAATTATGTCGGCCATAGATCTCAAATCTCATGAATAAACAAAATACTGATGCTCAACATTTCACTGTCTCCCTTCGCATTTCACTGGTACTCAACATCTTCTTTTCTTTTCTTTGCATCACCTTTCACTTTTCTCAACATCAACTTTGCTTTGCTCGACATTGACCTTCCAGTGAACTATCAGTGCTAGATAAACAACATATCACTTTGCAAAAGTGCCAGCTGATCAAGTACCCTGGTTTATACTCATAACTCAACCATTTCTTTGGTCTTCTTGTTATCCCATTCTTTTAAAATCTTCATTAATCAATGGATAACGTACTCATACATACAGTAGTAGTCTCACCAGTTAAGGTTTGACATCAATGACAAAATAACAATTGTCTATATTGTAGCAATATTTCCAACAATCTCCCTCTTTGGCATTGATGGCAACACTAAACTATAAAACAATAATTTCCAACCAAAGTTACCATACAATCCAAAAATTTGAATGTGTTCCTGATATGAACAAATCTTCATTAATGTCTTTATCTTCATTCAGACTCCCTTTGTGTCTATAATCACACTAATGTTTTCTATTTCTATTCAACTCCCTCTTTCAGTAATATCTCTCTTGTATCTATTGTTACATGTTGTATTATCAATAATCTCCCTCTTTGACAACAAGGCCAAAGATTTACATCTTTATCATAGATTCTTCAGTTCTAATATTTGTATCATGCTTTTCCTCTCATCTTTGTATATGATTGATCTACTTATCTGTTCTTGTTTTCCACTTCATAATTTTTAGGCAGCATCCTAAAAATGTGACTTACTATGCATCAATGTGTCAAGTGTTCTGATTAAAACATTTGATGCAACAGTATCATTCAGTACTTAGTTAGCCTTAGTTAGGGGAAGTACCACCAATTTACCTCTTAGATACTCATGAGCATCCTTGGGTAAGTCTTTTGTAAATATGCCTACCAACTATTCCTTAGAGTTCACATATTCCAGTCTCACTTCCTTGTTCTGTACCAGCTCCCTCAAGTAATGATACTTGATAGCTATATGTTTTGTCTTAGATTGCATTATAGGATTTTTAGAAATATTAATGGCACTCATGTTATCACAATATATGAAAATTAGTTCTGTGATCTCCTCTTTCATACCTTTCAGTAGTATCTTCAACCACAAAATGTTTGAACAGTTAACTGTTGCTGCCACATACTTGGCTTCAACTGTAGATTGTGAGGTACAATTATGTTTCTTGCTTGTCTAGGAAACCAATCTTTTCTTCAAAATAAATGCTCCTCCTGTGGTTCTTTTCCTATCATCAATATTACCAGCCCAGTCAGAATCAGTATAGACTCTAAGTTCAAATTTGTCATTCCTTTTGTAATATATGTTCGTGTGTAAATGGGTACCTGTCGGAATGGACACAAACACTCAATAGATCATTATATTAGCATCATGGGGTTAGTGAAAACATGAAAAAGTATAAGAACCCATTAAAATTTATCTATTGCCTTATAACTAGAAAGAGTGTGATTAGTTGCATATCAACCCTCAGAATATGCTCCAAATCAGTGACCAATACTATCCTAGCATGAAGGATTTAATTCAAAAGCAAGCTAAATGATGGTAAAAGCATGCAAACTAGCTCTAAATGATAAAATAACAATGATAAGCTAGCATGAGATGAAATAGCTTGTAAATCTAGAATGAAAATGGCATCATAACAATTTAATTATAATCTTGAGTGAAGGCTTATTTGCTCTCAAAATAGGCTTCTATTTATAGAAGAATGGGAGAGAGAGGGGGGGACAAGGTTCATTTATGAATCAGGAGGCCCAATAAATGAATATGGTTGAGCTATT
>MU225579.1:1511009-1524819 GCA_018584345.1 Thuja plicata | reverse complement strand
AGCCAAGATGGGGAAGGTTGACAACATGCTTCATTGGCTCATCCTTTATGGTATCCCTTTGTGTTTATATGTTGTAATGTGCTTCCCCCGTAATGTGTTTCTAAATGTTTGTTAGATTCTTTTATACAACCCTTGTTACTCTGTTGGTATAAGTTGATAAAAGAATCACAACTATTGTTCAATCCTTCTATATGTATCTACATTCTTCTATATGTTGTTTCATGTTATGTTTTACTTGTGCTATTGTTTGTAATTGTTTTCCTTGTACAATCTTCTTGGATCTGTGACATGGTAGCACTAATTCTTTTTGGTCTCTAGGTTGTGGTCCAAAATGATTCCTCTTCGTAATTCTTAAGTTTCTTTCCTCCTTTGTGATTGTAGTTCTACTTTCTTTGGGGAATGATGTTAATTCATTTGCAATAATATCATATATATATGTACAAATTATCTTATGAACATACTAACCCCACATTAGGTAGATCCCTTTTGTGTTCTTATGTATGTTTATGTTTTATTTCCCATGATTTATCCACTTTTGGGGGCATCTCGCAGTGGAAACATAATCTATAGAGTTGGTTATGTTTCTGTTAAACTCATTGCTCCTATTAAAGTGTTAGCAATGACTTTAACGTCAGGGCATACACTCTACTCACTTTTTTCACACACACACATTCAAAATAGTTTTCAGAATATTTAAAACTTTTTCCCTTTATGGATTAAAAGAAACTAATCCTTAAAGCATGGTATTTAAAAAAAAATTCCCTTTATGGATTAAAAGAAACTAATCCGTAAAGCATGGTATTTAAAACTTTTTCCCTTTATGGATTAAAAGAAACTAATCCTTAAAGCATGGACATATTTTTACATTTTAGTATATCTTGATCCCTCCAGTTTAAATTTACACGGATCTCTTGATCCCGCCAGTTTTCAATTTACAAATACTTTGATCCCTTTAAGAATGGATCTCCCTGATGGGTTGACTAGTGAGTAGCCACATTCACTAGGCGGTTCAACTCCATCTTTCCAGTTACACCTTTGTGTGGTTCACAATGGGACATAAGTTCTCATTGGGCGAGATACTCACTCTTTTTCTCCTTTCTTAACTAAGTGATGTCTCTCTTATCAAGATCTTAAGGATGATAAGGACTCAATTCCCTTGGGGTCTTGAGGGTTTCTTTATCCCTTTTGATTTTAATAAGATTGTCTTTTCTATATGTTCTCCTTTACCAAGAGTTTGTGTTGAACTCATACTCTTGCTAAACTAGGGGCTAAATGTATAGTTGGAAAATGGAAACACTTCCATGGGAGACTAGTTTATCCTTCTGATTGAGTGGTTTGGGGTCATGACAAGAGCCTCTGAATGGGTTCCTGATCTTGACATGGTTTCCCCCCTGACCTACCTTTCTAACCTCCATTTTCTGACTTGAATTCTGCATTCTAGGTCTCTGACCTGTGATCCTGGGATCTGAGGACAGGGTCGACCTTTTGGGACCAGGTCAAACTTGGCCCTACCCTAGGATAGGGTCAAACTTGACCCTATCCCAAGGTCCCAAACCTAGAATTCCATAGATTTCTGGATGTCGGTCTTCACAAAAAGTTTTCTCCCGCTTCTGGGTCGGCTATTTTGGGTTCCGAATTGGTTGATTCATAAATTATATTTAATATAGGTCCTCTCCTAGGGGTAAAGGCTTAAATGATGATTTAATTATCCTATGTAGGCCTCCTCAGAAGATTTTTCCCTAATTCCATATAAAAGGGAGCCTTCTCCTCTCATTTTCTCTAAGCATGAATAACCTCAATCAAGCAATTGAAGTCTTCTAATCAAGTATCAAGCATCCTTATGAAGTGAAGTCCAAGAAAAAAATCAAGCAAGATTTCAAGAAAACATCCATCATTCTCAATCATTCATTTTCATGAGGGAGATCCATTGGAGGCCATTGAAGGATTCAAGCCAAAAATTTCCCTTTTGGTGATCTCTCCATCCATTTTCTTCCAAAGCCCTTGTCAAGTTCAAGAACCCATTCAAGACTTGGTGTTGGAGATCTACAAGAAAAAGATTAAAGACATCCTTCCATTCTACATTCCATGTTTTGAAGCATACTTGTGGATCCACGGATTTGAATCCACCACAAGGACATTACAAGCAATGTGAATTTATGTGTTTACTTTGTTTATCTCTGCAATTTCAATTATATTATAAGGTTAATTCCAAAACTAGGGTTTGACCAAGGCAAACCCCTTTCCCCCAACAAACAAAATTTTTTATTTTAGGTACAGGTTTAGGACTGTAAATCTGAGGCTAGATCTGGATACCCTTTTCAAATTTCTTTCAGACTGTGTGAACAGGGACACTTTCGGAGTTGAGCAGATCAAGTTGGCAAAAGTGGTACAAGGTCGACCTTTTTCATAAGACGACATCGGAACAGAAAAAGATTTATGGGTTTTGTCTGTCTCTCTATTTTGGTTCGGTATCAACTATCAGCATCTCTAGAAATAGTCTACAGATCTCAAAAAATAGCAATCCTTAATCTGCAATCTTGTAAGGTTGGTGTTTTCTCCTATTCTTTTCAATTAATGTCATTAATCATATTAATCAATCAATTTATAGAATTTAAGATTCCCTTTCTTGGTCTCTTTCCAAATATTGGATTCATTTGTGTATTAACCCTTTGGGGTTGATCAAAATTGGATCTCCTATTTGTGTATTTGAGGGTGAAAGAAAGGAATATCTTATCTTCCGTTAATCACAATCACAATTGCAATATACAATCAACACAAATAACAATTAACAATTCAAATCCTCTTAAACGACAATTCTTTCCTTTACATTTTGGTAACATATCATTAACCCAATCAAACCAAAAAAAAATTATGTTACACCTGCAACATTGAAAGAGTCAGCTTTACGATGGTTCATGGGCTTAGGAGCCAATGCAGCAGGTACCTGGGATGAGATGCAGACACTGTTTCTATAGAAATATAAAGATTATTGTAAAGGTCATGACCCAAAAGGAGATGATATATTTAGGATGTCTCAAAAGGAAGATGAAACATTGGAGGATTATGTTTCACATTTTTTGTACACAATGCAGAAGAATCCCTAGCATGTACTGGCAGAGGATTCAAAAAAACTAGTCTTCTTGAGGGGGTAAATGAAAACTATCTGGAAGCACTAGACTTGATGGCTGGTGGAGATATATCCCAATCTTCTTGGGATGACCTCAAGAAAATCTGTCAAAACTACTCAATGTCAACTGTGAAGAAAGGCAGAGGATACCAGCCCATAGCCACAAAAGGGACTAGTTGAGGTGTTTCAAAGTTTGAGATATCTAATTTTCTCGTAGATTTCAAGCAAGATATTATAAATGATGTAGCTACACATCTTGACACAATGACTACCAAGAAGAAGCATGTAGAAGCTGAATCACAATTGGCTGAGTATTGTCCACACTGCCACAAATAGAAGAAAGAATACGGATGTAAGCTGGTAGCAAACATGGAAAATCAACATTTGCCAACTGACTACATGAAGATAGAAGGAGACAATGACCAAGTGTTCTTCGTTGCTCAACATCGACCATGGGATTCACAACAAGGTATGCCACAAGATCCTCTAAAATTTTCAAATTTTAACAATAATCAGTGGCAAAACCAAAATTATCAGAACACTCCTCAGTACTCTCAACCTCAGTGGCCAAACCAGAAAAATAACCAGTGGCCAAACCAATAGAATAACCAATGGCCTAACCAACAAAATAACCAGTGGCAAAACCTGCAAAATAATCAGTGGCCAAATCAGCAAAATAACCAATGGCAAAATCAACAAAATAACTAGTGGCCTAATCAACAGAATCAATGGCAACCACCACAAGGAAATTGGCAAAAAACTAATCAATGGAGGGGTCCTCCATAGTGGCCTAATCAACAGAATCAATGGCAACCACCACAAGGAAATTGGCAACAAACTAATCAATGGAGGGGTCCTCCATAGTGGCCTAACCAAAATTATAGATGTCCTCCAGTAAAACCACCTACAATAATGCCACCTCCTACAACAACTAATGCTAATCCAAAGCCAACCCAATTGCCTACTCAACCACAGCCAAATCCAAAAAACAAATAACAGCAGCAGCAAATGTACACTACTAACACTCAATAGTGCCCTAATTATTCATTAGAGATAGCTGATATCCATTTGAGGTCTAGTACCACACTGCCTACACCTAAATATCCTATTATCACAGAAGTTGTAGACACTCCTGCAACACTACTTCCAGAAGAAACACTGCCAAATACCAGCCAGCCGACTAATATGCCTAGTAGAACTACTATCCACACTTCAAATCCACCCTTTTCACATAGGCTAAACAAAGAAAAACCTATACCCCAAGAGGAAGAAACATTTGATATTATTGAGCAGCTGAAAAATATGAACATTCAAATCCCTCTATTCCAAGCTATCAAAGATATACCTCTTTATGGAAAGGCTATTAAGGAAGCATGCCTTAAGAAGCCAGGAATAAAGAAGAAAGACCCTCAAATAGTACATGTTGTAGGGCAATTAGCAGATATCATGTTAGGAAAGGTGGTAATACCAAAGTATTCAGATCCTGGCAATCCAGTAGTTGACCTGATAATAAATGGACAGAGAGTGAAAAATGCTCTAGTTGATTTGGGAGCAGCAATAAATGTGATGACTAAAGATACAATGCATAGGCTAAGCATAAAAGGCTTAAGAACAACAGCCATAGTATTACAACTTGCTGATAGTTCAACTGTTACTCCACAAGGTCTCATAGAAGATGTGATAGTAACCTTAGATTCATGGGAGTATCCTACTGATTTTCTTATCCTATCACCTAAAGTAAACTTTGTTGGCTATCCTGTAATCTTGGGAAGACCCTAGTTAGCCACCACTGATGCCAAAATTAATTGCAGATTAGGCAGCATGACAATTTCAAATGGTCAAGCCATAAGGAAGCTAGCCCTATATCCTCCTGCCCAACCCCAGCCAGACTTGGGAGAACTTATTTGGCCAGACTTAGGAGATGGGGATGAAGAGATGAATTTAGTAGCCCAACTCATGATGTTGCATAGGCAATCTTTTCTAAAGATGCAAGAGAAAGATGATGTGATACAAATAATTCTTACCAATGAATGTATTGTGGCTAAAGATGTTTCAGAAAGTTTTGTTCTACAGCTATGTACCTATGAGGACTATATGTCTCCAGCAAACCCTAAAATGATTGATCAATTATTGACAAGTAAAATAGCAAGAAGTCGAGTTCCCAAAGTGTTAATGGCAGGGCTAGCAACAATAGTAGAATTGTCCTCTGGTCATAACCTACATGTAAACAACAAGCTATCCCAATCATAGTTGGCATTGTTAACCAAGCTCCTCAGTCAGCATGAAAAATCCTTTGCATGGGATTATGGAGATATGGAGTGACTCATTCAAAAAATTTGCACCCATAGAATCTACATCAGTGAAGGAAGCTTGCCACTTTGTCAACCACAGAGGAGAATAAATCCAGCACTAAGAGAAATAGTTAAAATTGACTTGCAGAAGTTGTTGGATGCTGGATTCATCTATCCAATCTCTGATAGAAAGTGGGTATCACCATTGGTAATTGTACCTAAGAAAGGAGGTAAGTGGTGGATATGTGTGGATTACAGAGAATTAAATAATGCTACAAAGAAGGACCACTTTCCTTTACCTTTTATTAACCAAGTCTTGGATAATTTGGCTGGAAAGAAATACTTTTCCTTTCTAGATGGATACAGTGGTTACAATCAGATAAGCATTGCCCCCAAAGATCATGAAAAGACCACGTTCACATGCCCTTGGAGCACATATGCCTATTCAGTATTACCATTTGGATTATGCAATTCCCCTGCTACTTTTCAAAGAGCTATGATTATTATCTTTGCTGATATATCCCATGATTGCATAGAAATCTACATGGATGACTTCACTACATTTGGTGTCACATTTGAGGAAGCTCTCAAGAACTTGGAGAAAGTGCTAATCAGATGCGAGGAACATAACCTGTCTCTCAATAGTGAAAAGTGCTTTCTAATGATGCAGGAAGGAGTGGTGTTAGGACATTTTATCTCCAAAGCTAGAATCTAGGTAGACCCTGCAAAGATAGAGGTAATTCTCACACTCCCTATTCATACTAAGAAAAAAGAAGTCAAATCTTTCCTAGGTCACGCTAGCTATTATAGGAGGTTTATCCAGAACTTTAGTCAAATAGCTAGTCCTCTATACAACTTACTTACCAAAGAAGCTGAATTTGCTTGGACAAAAGAATGTGATGAATCCTTCCTGCAGCTCAAGTCACTTTTGACAACTGTACCAGTACTTAGTGTATGTGGTAAATTTGGCCTTGTTAATTCACCATACACTTCAACATAGTCCTTCTTCACCAGGTACACACAAGAATGAATATGAGATTATTCATCATGTCTGCCTGCATGATTCGACCTGTTGCCTTCTATCCATATGGGATTTTTGAAATTTCTCTCAGAACGAGAGTCTCACAACCATGGACCAATCTAGGAACAAAGGATTTATCATGATGAATGCAATACAATGCAAGATTATACTAAGAAATGAGAGATATGAGATAATCTAAGACATGATTTTCAATGCAACTATTCTAGAAATTGAAACTATCTTATTGCTATATGAAATTATTCTATATGAGATATTAAAAAATGAGAAAAACAATGCATAAAAAAAGTGAGTGGGGTTTCCACGGGCTTTGAATGAAGAATGAGAGTTCTTTTATAGACTCAGAGATGATCAAAATAGAAACTTTCCTCTTTGAAATAAAATAGATAGAAAAGCCAATTTAAAATAGAAAGCTTTCTTTAAAAGAATACAATAAATTGTTTTCTTCCTGCTTTAACTGTTTTCTTTCTTTGATTTAATTTTGTTTTATTTGAATTAAATTTTTTTCTTTCTCTTTAAAGCACAATTAATTCAAAGTTTCCATTTCTGAATAAAAGAAAGATTTTTGATAGAATATTCAATTAATTAAATGAATATGACCTCATAATTTATTTTTCTCAATTATCTGAATAATTAAATTCAATTATTGAAATGAGGATATTTATTTAATAATTAAATATTATTTAATTCCTTTTTCATGTGTCTCAGCTAAAGAGGGTGAATTTAATTTAATTAAAGTGAAAAGACTTTATAATTAAATTAACTCAATCATAAGGTTTGTTTAGCCAATAGATATTTAGGAATTAAACATGATGTATGATTAATGTAGATTTAGGGTTTTCTACATTTGACACTCAAGTCGAGTAGAGTCAGTCAAAAACTCAAAATTTCCTAGTAAAATTTCCTAGTAAAATTTCCTAGTAAAATTTCCTTCAGGAGTCAGGGTTAGATTTCCCTGATATTTGTCCCAAAAGATAGTAAATAGAGTTTTTAGGACTATCTCCAAAACGAAGCTTAGTCCCCCAATATCTAGGTTAGATCACCCAGACACTGGCCAAATTGACATCTTTCACAAGGTTATCCTTAGAATGAGACTTAACCTTCAGGAGTTAGGGTTAGATTGCCTCGATACCTATCTCAAAAGATGGATAAATATCTTTCACAAGGTTATCCCCAGAATGAGGCTTAACCTTCAGGAGTTAGAGTTAGATTTCCCCGATACCTATCCCAAAAGATGGATAAATATCTTTCACAAGGTTATCCCCAGAACGAGGCTTAACCTTCAGAAGTTAGGGTTAGATTGCCCCAATACCTGTCCCAAAAGATGGATAAATATCTTTCACAGGGTTATCCCCTGAAAGAGGCTTAACCTTCAGGAGTCAGGGTTAGATTTCCCCAATACCTATCCCAAAAGATGGATAAATATCTTTCACAAGGTTATCCCAAGAATGAGGCTTAACCTTCAGGAGTCAAGGTTAGATTTCCTTGATACCTATTCCAAAAGATGGATAAATATATTTTACAAGGTTATCCCCAGAACGAGGCTTAACCTTTAGGAGTCAGGGTTAGATTTCCCCGATAACTGTCCCAAAAGAAAGATTTCGAGAATCATCTCTAGAATGGAGCTTGATCCTCAAGAATCTGAGTTAGATTTCTCAGATGTTGAAAAGATGATAAGATGTAAGGAACAAAGATGCCTTTATTGATTGTGGAGTATCCAGTTTTGACCGTGAGGTACGAAAAACTTAACATGCCCCAAGTGATGAGATGCCCCTAGCAATGAGGACTTTTGAAAATCAGATCAGATTGATTGAAATAGATTTAATGATGTAATCATCCTACCCCCTCGGGAGAGAAATAGAAAGATGAAGCGTCATAATGATGATGGAGAGAAAAAAATTGCAGATAGAAGTTGAGTCAGAGATCAAGAAGAATTCATAATAGATTACTGAAGAATTTAGAAGATGTAGAATCAATTTTGAGCGATGTCGAGGTCTAGTTTGAACAAGTTTGACTAAGGTTGACAAGAGATGACTAGAGTTGAATTTTGAGGAAAAAATTCAAAGATTTTAGAAAATGATGATATGATAAGATTCTGACAAGAAAGCGACGTCAGAAAGTTGACTGTATAAGTGTTCGATCGCGTCAGTCCTGAAAATTTTTAAAATGCAATTTTGAGCTATATAGAAGTGTCAAATTTTGATTTCGATCACAAAAATGGATTCATAGTGGTCAAATTAGGTAGTGGTGCAATTTTTGTGCAAAATAGAGCACTTTGAAAAATTAGGTCAAAACCTATATAAGGATGAAAAGGGTCATTTCAAATCATTTCAACCCTTTGACTTTGAGAAAAGAGCTCTGAGTAGAAAACAAAGATGGTGGTCCCCTACAGTAGTCATCATTTCAAGAAATCGAGGAGATATAGTCAGCTCGTAGCGTACAGACCACCTGTAAGTAGTTGGCAAACCTCTCTGGATTTCAAATTTTATTCATTTCTGGCAATTTTTGCTCATTTTTTTCACGTTTTGAAAGGTTGAGTCACGGGTCTTCGCGTGAAAAAGTAGTTTCTTTGCGCGTCCCATAGGGAAATATTGCGTAAAGAAACAACATTTTCATGCCATGTGGTGCGGAAGCTCGTGTGGGAGAGTACCTAGTTTCGCACAAAAATTCCTTTTGGAAGGTGTTTTCTCGCGCGAACAGACATAAAAGCTTGCATGAAATGCTAGCATCACGCAATGCGAAGAACTTCTTCATGCGAAAGAGGAATTTTTCACACGAAATTCTACTTCTTCACAGGAGAAAAAGTTGTAAAAATAAGCATGAAATCAGTCTGCATCCAGTCTAATAGCTTTTGCATCAGTGTCATTAACATCTATAGGATGTCTTGAATGCTTTCTTATCGCATTATGCTTTGATTATTATCGATTACTAATCGTGCTTTGTTGTTTGTATGTCATGCAAGCGGACTTCCCAAATATAACATTCAGATCGCATCATCTAGCGATCAACAAATTGGTATCTCAGCTAGATGATGTTGAGATGGCACACATAAGCACATTGGGATTGAGCACTTTATGTGATATACCCAAGATTTGGGTTAATCAAGGACTACTGGGAGCTTTGGTTGAGCATTTATATTCGAAAACAAACACATTTTAATTACCACAGGGGGAGATGACCATTACTTCTGAGGACATCTATCAGATCTTGAGGATACCTTTCGTCGGGGTCAGAGTCAAGTATGAGACATGGCCCAAGTTGGGCACAGCAGCTTTGAGGGAGGTCTTTCAGGATGACCTTGTGATGGGTAGAGAGATCCCATGGGAGGATCTGATTGGATCGTATGAGGCAACCCACAGGTTGCCAGTGGTACTAGCATGCTTCCTTGGGTGCTACCTGATGCCTGACCATGGAAAACATGGTCTAGAGTGTGGTTGGGGTAGGATGTTGCAGCTGATGATGGCATGGCCATGACACTATGGATGGGGCCAGTGTATGCTGGCACACATGTATCACGAGATGCATGAGATCGCCTATCGGGAGGCGAAGAGTATGGCAACAGGTGTCTTTGTATTAAGCTATGGGCTTGGGAGTATCTTCCCATCACCAGGCCCATTTGAAAGGACATGAGACAACCCTTGGAGTCCTACATATACAGATATAGGGGGATGATTACCCAGCCTGCGCTGGGTAAGGTTGATCAGTTGTGAGCTTAGCTTGATGATTTGGCAGTAGTGATATGGAGGCCTTGGAGGTTGATCGAGGCCTGGGATGATGCAACAGAGTAGCTGAGTCATATGTTTTGTTCTCGTGCGATGATAGGTCAGACCATCACAGTCATTGAGAGATTCCTGCAGAAGCATGTGTATGCGATAAAAGTATACCTCCAAGGGACAACACTAAAACATGCAAACATCAAGATTAGCCATTAGGAATAAGATTCAAAGAGTTAGCATGTTTAAAATAAAATCCAAAACAAAGACTTTCACCACAACCTTCGATGAGCTGAACAAGGGAACCCAATGCCTTGTTGATTTTCTCTTAGAGATTATTGTGGGTGTGCTCTCTCAACACAATAACTTAATCCCACTATTGATTAAAAAATGCAAACTAAGAGAGTGAAGAGCTTCAAGAACAAGTATGAGGAACTTGTCTCAAAGTCATCACAAATGATGTAATATATGAAAAAGCTACACTAAGATTGATGTGCAAGATGAACAAAAACTAAAAACTAGATTCATTCCATTATCCTAGCATATGATTTCTAGATTATGGACTAAAAGCATGAAAGCATGAAAATGAACTAAGAATTCTAAAACTATTTTAGCATGATAACAATGCATGAAATGAAGATGGTTTGCTCTTGGCAAGAGCCTCTATTGATAGAATTTTGGAGGGAAAAGAAGGACTTGGATGAGGTGGATCATATGTGGCATCCACATAGATGCCACATAAAGGACACAATATCAAAAGGACAAGCCATGCAAAAGTCAACCCAAGCCTTTAAGGTTTGAGAGGCTCAAGATTTGCTCACACATGTGTGAGCAACACTTGGGGAATGGAGTGGGGGACAAAAGAGTGGTTGTATTAAAGGAAGTTGGTGTCTTCCTTTTTGAGGAGTTGCTCACACATGTGGGAGAATTCCATTAGTGCTAAAAAGAGTAGGAATCACACTTTAAGTGTGATTAGTGTGTGTTTAAGTGAGGAAGTAGGTTTATTAAGAGGAATAGGTAGAGTAGGGTAGGAATAGAGTAGGTTTCTAGGTAGGATTAATAGGTCTTATTAAATTTAATTTTAGTTTAGAAGAATATTAGAAATGTGAGAAAATAAATAAATTTAAAATTTATTTAAAAGGGGATTTATGGAGGGTAATGTATTAAATAAGATTAAAAGGGATAGTATTTAAATTAAATTCAAATACTTAGGAGCATGAATCGTATTTAATTAAATAAATTTAATTAAATAGATAGAAGAATATAACAAATATAATTAATTAAAATTTATTATAATGGGAATATTAATTAAATTAATATAAGGATGATTTTGGACGTCTATATTTTGCCCCTCTTTGATGCATTGTCAAAAGTGACATTGCGTCAAAGAAAAGAAAATAAGATTCCCCAAAGGATTCAGAAAACCTACGGCAGCGAGAGCGGAGGAGGGTGCCCCTTGAGAAAATAATAGGAAAAAATAAAATTTTTTAATAAAATTTTCTCGAAAAGGCAAGAAAAAGGGGGAAGGAGGCCAATTGCATGACATGTCCAGGAAAAAGGAGGGGAAACAGGGACCAGAAGAGGAAAAGAGGAGACCGATAGAAGAAATGGGTCCCAAAGGGCTATAAATAGTCCATTGGGGCCCACGGACAAGTCACTTTCACCCTCAAAGAGCAAAAGAGAGAAGAAGAAGGAGAGCCATGGCAGCATAGCGAGAGCGAGCACAACTTGGAGAGCACATCTGGGTGTACCAACGGCTAGCAGACGCAGGACCACCAGTGAGTACTCGAGCGCCCACCCTTGCATTAAGTTTTTTAATGTTTTGCAAGTAGTTTAGGGTGCAATAAATGCCCATAAAGTGGCGCGCAGCGCAGACGACGATCACCTATCGCCCGTCTACGCAGACGGCAATCGATAGACCACCATCTACACAGACGACCAATAGGCGATGGTCATCTGCGCAGACGTAGTTTTAGGTTAACTCCATCTGCGATGGCGACGGGGAGAAAAAAGGTGGAGTGGAGACGACGATTTTCAAAATTGCCATCTTCGTGAGAGGAAAGACAGCTGCCTAGACCGCCGTCCCCGCAGACTACCGTCTGCGAAGATCGGTCATCTGCGCAGACTAGCGACTATGAAAGTTCGCCGTCTGCGAGGGTCAACCTCCGTCTGCGTGGATTGACCCAAAAAAAGGAGGGGGAAGAGGAAAGACAAGGGTCCAAGAGCATTTTTCGGTGCCCCAGACGGGCCTGGAACATGTTTCAATGCCCCAATATGATATCTGATAGCTGACATGTGTTTGGTGACTGCAGGAGGCGACGATCACATTCCAAGTGAGGGAATGTTATCCAGTGACGATGGCGCTGGATCAGCAGCTGACAATGGCGGAGTGGGGGATAGTCACGCTTTGTGGCTTGGAGCACGTGCGGCATTGGCCACACCTACAAGCACATAATGTGCTCATGTCTGCATTGATTGAGAGGTGGCACAGCACCACCTCCAGCTTTCACTTCGCTACAGGGGAAGTGACGATCACCCTTCATGACGTATGGAGGATTTACAGAGTGCCCATTCGGGGGGTCATACCTGAGTACTGCGTGGAGGGATCTCAGCCATACCTGTAGATGGTGATGAGGAGGAGATATGCGGATCTGCCGATTACATGGCAGTGGATGTCCTTGGCAGAGGCGATGGTGATGGAGCCACAGCCACAATGGCTAGCACTATACCTGGCAGGATTGATAGGGGGACGCCTCATGCCTGATCATGCAGGCAAGGGATTCCCTATTGGCTAGGTGCGGGTTCTAAGCAGCATGGTGGAGGATGGGGACCAGTACTGCTAGGGATACATCATCCTTGGGCAATTATATTATGACCTACACATGTCTGCTTACTGCAGGGGTAGAGCACTAGGGCCAGGATGCACGTTGCTTTTAGTATGGGCCTGGGAGCACATAGCGGTCACACGGCCGATTCAACACTAGGAGACCTGGGCAGCGTATGAGCCATATGCCTATTGATATAGTCCACCCATTAGCTATGAGGCCACAGACTCAGTAGGGTACTGGAGGCGACGGCTGGACGAGATGGGAGCCATCACATGGGCGCCATATGCAGGATGTGAGGCATGGGGTCATGAGGCCCCAAAGCAGGGAGTATACGCAGAGGACGGGTTCTACGACTCGTACTACATGAGGTTTGTTCAGATAGACTATTGGTTATTCAGGAGGATAGCATACATGATCTCACGCTACATGCCATCCAGGGTGCGGCGTCAGATGGGACAGGTTCAAGAGGACATGCCAGACGGGTTCCCACACCCATTGGTGACCCATAAGGTGGGGAGTGTCTGGGGGATGGGAGTGTTTGTGCATATAGCACGAGGGTCCTTCATGGGCATGATCGAGGTGCCCTGGATCAGAGCACGGGAGTCACTGTTAGATGCAGGTGTAGTACCAGCATATGCACAGTGGTGGGTGGCACACATACCAGTGAGAATGACAGTGCCAGGGGTGGTACATCCAGATGAGAAGCCAAGGCCTGGCAGAGATGGACAGGGGAGATGATGATAGAGGAGATGGGGGGGGAGGGGATGGAGGTCTGAGCCAGAGTGGCAGCACCCCGACAGAGAGGACAGGTG
>MU225579.1:1422687-1445605 GCA_018584345.1 Thuja plicata | reverse complement strand
TCCTTGCAAGAGATAGTTTTAGGTGCATCCTGATAGTAGAGGAAGCCGGCCTTCTCTGGAGATTCAACCTCGTAGTTCAAGTCCCACAGCTTGGAGGTTGATTCCATGTTTCACTAGGTTGCTGTTAAAGAAGCTTTCAGCAAGGGTGCAAACCTCCGTGACAACAAGTCCTTAGATGAATTAATATGTAGATAGTTTCCTGATAATGCGTTTAGTTTATTTAGCGCTTTCGTTACTATTGTTTTATTTTTATGTTGTAAGTAAATTCTTTTATTTTACTCTCACTATCACTTTAGATAAAGATTAGTTACTTTCTCTCTTTAAATAACAATAAGTAATTTACCTTTATTTTATCCAAGGATGAAGTGGTTTTAATTACACACAATAGTTAATCCCTTCATTATAATTATGAGGACATAAATAAATAAATACATAAACACTCACATTAAAACACATTTATATAAACATATTAATATAATCATATATATATATAGACATATGCATATGTGTGGACCCATATGCCTATGTGCATATATATCCATGCAAATATTACTATTATAATCATGCTTTAATGAACACACTTTTAGAAAATGCTTATTACCATATATTTAATCCCATAAGACCATCAATTTATTACTAACTGATAATCCAACCACAAAACAATATTCACCTAGTCCTAGGGACTCTAACGAATATCCTCAATGATTAAATTCCAAGCAACCATAATCAGACATCAATCCACAATCAAAGGAAAAAAATCCAAAAGACCCAACCCAGGAACAAGGATCAGGGATAGGCATAATCTTGTGGGACCAGGTACTATCTCCGTAACAACAACAATGATTGAGGATTTTGGGGCACACTCAGATCTATGAAGCCAGGTGAAGTTGATGCCCAGTACCTGCAAGCCTACATCACCGAGAAGAAATACATGTTCAGTGAAGTACATATTAAAGAAGACATTGCAAAAAGGTGATCGAGATTGATACATCGTGTGGACCTCATCCATGTGAGTAACTACAAATTCATCCCGAATCATGAAGATACATCATGTACACACACACACACACACAAATAATGTAACATGAGGGTTAGAATCTTGAGCATTGGGTTAGTCAATAATCGATACTAATAATAACTCATCATAATCATAATAAATGTCTTAAAATCATTAAGTTACGTACAAGATTCATTGATAGTAACTTTAATAGAAGCACATATCACATAACATCCTAGCTATGTTCAAAAAGGTATTGAAGGTCCTTTATACATACATGGGGACAAATACATACATAATTGATACCTTAAGACAATATGTCTGAAATTAGAATTCTCAGGTACAAGCCGATGAAATCATTATAAACAAGTTACAGGAAAACAAGTATTAAGCTATAAGGAAACATCTAAAGATCTTGCTTCATTCAAAAAAACTTGTATTAGGGTTAGAGGGGTATTACATCCTCCCCCCTTAGATCTGACTTACTCCTAGAAGTCAAAAGAGATGAAATGAACTATACACATAAGTTGTAAACTATTATAAAAAAGAATTGCAATTTTACTACTCTAGTACCTACTTTAGTGACTGTAGGAATAATTATCCTATGAGGAGTGTTGATAAATCCTATCTTATTATAGTTTAGATTAACTTGGTTCCAAGGGTAAGAGAGTTTCAAAAGAATTACCTATCTAATTCTTTCACTTTATGCAATAAGTTTTTCAACAGATACTAAGATTAGAGTATTACTTCAAAATTACTCCAACAATATTGTCATCAAATTCAAATTCTAAGGTATTCATGTTTACTTACTAACATCAATATATTAGAAAAATGTATGTTTTACCAATTGAAATTATCACTTCCTTTCCAAATATCAAAGTTCCTATCTATGGTAACTAATATAAAAGATGGAATTTATGATACATTTTCCCTTTTTTGAGATCCAATCTAATCCTACACAATACAAAATATGAGACTTTATTCCCAATAGGGTTCCAAAATTTGCGTTCCTCACCAACTATGCATGACAAACAAAGAGGGGTATATAACATTTATATATATTATTTTCATGAAGGGAATACAACAAACAATTGTGATTTACTTTTGCAATCATGAAACTACAATAATCCAGCGACAAACTTACCATTTGCATTAAAGCATAGTTTTATATGAGATCTTTTAGAAGACATAAAACAACTTCTTTTAGCCATTAAATAGTATTCATTTTCCTCAAGATATAAATAGGCTTCTAATAACTTAAGATACATACACACTTTACAATATATATATTCTAAGTCTTCTCTCATAATAGTTGTAGCGTTTAATTTCCAAAAATGCATTCATACCCCTAGAGGGGATCTAATCAAACTCCAATTTATTGCACCATTATTCATTAAGCTAGGATCCCTTCTTAACGCTTACTATTTATATGTGCACCTTTTCCTAAACTTGCATGTCAGGCAGTCTCCATATAATATTTACTTAATTTTCAACAACAATGTAAAAGAGTTCCTTCAAGTTCCCTATTTCATAATGATTATAGACCCATCAAGTACATGATTCCTACTACTATTTTCATAACTACAACAATTAAATTAACCAATGTGCATAACCTGAATTTGTTTCCATAATACTTATCTAGGATCCTAACCATTCACTAGGCATCTAAAAAGATATATTTACTAAAACAACTTCCATCGTTAGTATAGATAACCCATTGTCATACATACTCCTTTCTAGACTTTCTTTATTGCTAGCTTAACTACATGCATAAATAATATAGCTTCTTATCAAAATAGGGATACAAATTCTTGTTCCAAAAGGCAAGTGTGAATTATAGCCTATGATAATATCTTGGGGACGTAAGTCCTTCACCCAAGGTTTTCCTAATTAAGCATTTACCAATTTTTCTAGTATATAATTTCCTTGTCTAAACAATGTTAGTCCTTCAAAACTTATTTCTTAAGAGGGAAGAGAGAGACAAGACAAATGCATATTGCATTAATTTATTGGTTCCTTACATTTCAAGTTCCTACTTCAAGAAGTCACAAGAGAGTAGAAAAGAGAGAGATCGTTCAACTGTTATTATATAGAAAACTATCTATTACGACCTTATTCACTCATGTGTCCTAGTTCCTCCTTTCACACAATGATCTATGCTATGAATCTCTTTCACTTTTTTCCAAGAATAAGAGAAAAAATCATTTAAACCAAGACAACACCAAAAAAAATTTATTTTCCTATCTTTCCTAGGTACAAATTATTAGCCATGAACTTAAATTATTACCATTTCAGTCCTATAAGAATAAAATCAAGTACTATCACAATCATTTCTTTCTTCACATTAAAGGTGCAAAGGCAATTAATTTCTAAGAAGGTAGTCAACTATGCATTTATAAGAAAATATAGTTCAAAAAAAATAAATATATATAATAGGTAGGGTCAAGAGATAATATTACCTTCAAAGCATCAAGTATCCTTTTTACTTTTGGCTTTCCTAGAGATAACAATGTCGTTTATCAACAAGGAGATGATGCACACAATTCTAAGGAATTCTTTAACATTCTGTTTATAGAAAGCATCCTTTTAACACATCACTAATTTCATAATACAAAATCATAAGTTATAATATAACTCAATCATAGAGGAATCGGTATACCTTTATAAGACATTGTATCATAAATACAAGAAACCAAGCCTTCATTTCCTCAGATTAAAATTTTGGTGGCATACAGATGAAATCAAAGGAGACAAAGATAAAATATTCAATGTTATGCATAAGTGAGCTATGAGTCCCAAAGTTCCCAGTGTGGAAACCTAGGGCCCTGATACCAAGATGTCACGCACCGCCAGGGAACCCAAGAGGATAAGCCAACTAACTACTAAGAGATGAGAATATATTTTTTTTATGAAATATTATAACTAATCTAAGTCCTCACAGGTTCCCTAACACTACTATTAAAGAAACATAATCTAATCTATTCATTTACCCATTAAGGCATTGATTGATTAAATAAGTTTGCAATTCATTCCTTTACTCTTAACATTAAGTTACATGTATAATCTTAACATGAATCCTAACATTTTGACATGCATCCATGTGAGTTATCCTTTAGTAAACTTATGTCATTATTTACACTATTCACTAAGCATTCAAGCGAAAGATAAACATTCAATGGATATGCAATGCCCTATATACTTTATTATTTCATACGCATTTGTGAAATGTAGTAACCATAATCCAATATTAAATTCTATAGCTATTTATTCATAGATTCATTAATTCATAATAATTTTCCACAACCATGCATCAAGAGATAGCACATTCATTCGTAAATACATTATTTCATACTAATTCTAAGATCATTTCTTGGACACCAAAAGTAATGAAAGATACGTGAATAAGTACCCTAAATAATTATCTTTTCATATTGATAACATATAATATTTTCCCTTTCCTTTTTCCTAGATCTACCCATTCCCTTATACATTGCTTTGAATTATACATCATATCATCAGATCCAATGATTTACAAGAGATTTATTTTACAAGAATGCACATGCATAAGCATGCACATCTTTACATATACAATAAGAAGTCTTCAAAACTGATAATCTAGAAGGAATAAGAGCCAAGAACATCCATCTGACCATGAAAATTACCTCGATATAGTAATGATTAACCATCCAACCATGTGGTTCCAAAAAAATTCCACTCCCCCATGCTGGGAGTTAGAGACCAAGGTCCACACAAGAAGATAACAACTAGGATACCCCTAAGGTGATGGTAGCCCTTCCCAAAACATAACACAATAGAAAACACAAGAATATTACAAAGACATAAATCACATTGGTAGGAACTCTAATACATTCCAGGTGAGTGTCATCACATAGCCCTCACCCCTTGGGTTACCCTAGTCAGCCACTCTAGTCCCTGGCCCCCAATTAGGCACATGCAGAACTGAACATCTCTCATAGGGACGAGACTGTCTGATTGTGCTATCGCAATAGAACCTTCTACCACTCCCATCCATAGCCTTTAATAGAACTACCAGTATGGGCAAGGCTTATCTTAGTTAATGTGTATTTCCCTACCCATAAATTATTATAGTTATCACTAGATTAAACAACTCCATAGTGGGTTACCCTAGTACTAGCCACTTACGGCCCTGGCCCCCACTATGAGCCACTCACCTAGTGTTCTTAGGTTCCCTACCTTTAGAAAACATCAAAAGGGCATAATAGACCCACATAATAATCCATAGCAAGATATAACAATGTCACAACATCAAACAATTTAGTTTAGGAAAGCACTAGTTGTCCTGAATCCTTTGGACAACCCTAAATCACAATCAAGTACATAGATAGTTAAAATAAAACCACATTGCATAAAATGCATCACAAGGGATTCTCAAAAACATAATAACATCATGAAACTCATTAAAGCATAAATTTTAACATTATAGTAACCTAGGATTGGGTTTAGGGGATCACTGAATAACCCTAGTCCACCAGACAGTCCTAAACCCTAATCTAACATTCAAGAAGGTAGATAACACATAAGAAGACATAAAAATGTACCAAACATCAATTATTCTACAAAACCATATAACCAGTGCCTCTTGGTACCAACTCAAACCACAAAACATCATAACAAGATCATGTTGCAGAAAACAGGTTGATTCCTGAAATTTGGCTAAGTCTGAAATTTCCTAAAACCTTCAAATTCTAGAATCTTTATTTGAACTCCTAAGAGGCTAAAACCACTCTCAAACATCTTGGAAGGTATTACATAAAATGGAACTTAAAGTATAAGGACTTAAAAGTATGTAGCTTATACTTAAATGTTACATTTTATGTTCCTCCCTAAGGTTGAAATCAGATTAAGACCACCCTAACCCTAATCTGGGTTCCCAAAATTATCCAAAATCTTGACAGGGTTCCAAAAGATCCTAAACATAATACCATATGAAAAGAAAGTGTGCTACAAGTTTACACACCCCCAAGGGTCAACCCCGGGTCAACATGACCCCCTAAGCCCTTCCAAAAACCCTAAAAATCAAACTGGAAGAGTCCTGCATAGGTGGTACAACCTGTGCAGGTGGTCACACATCCTACGCAGGTGGTGCCCATTTCTACACAAGCAGTTAAGACTATGTGCACTCAAGACATCAACCACCAAATTCAACCTTCTGAGTAAAACTAGATAAGATGGAAGCTTAGAAAGCAAAATCAGAGAGATAACCAGTTGATATCCCACAGTTCTCCTTCACCAAAATATCTCAAACCCATCCTACCTTTGTGGTAAACTTGTTCAGTTCCTGCCCATAGCTGCAAGGTGCAGAAAGGTGACCACCAGAAGAAATTATTCTAACAAGACAGAAGTCTGCATAATATCGACGAAAGGAGGTTCTATCTAAAAGTCAATACATTTAAGGTGACAATCCATGAAGAGGAATAGATAAATGATAGTACATAAAAATTATCCAACATAAGGTATTCATTCATTATTCCATTCGTACAAGATGGCATAATATCAAAACAGACATAGAAGATTTCCATTGATCACATAACTATACTAGACAGTAAAACAACCACATCAAAACGTAGCATACACATGAATAAGATTCTCTTTCTAGGTAGATCCTACCTACAGTCCTACGGAGAAACCTTTGAAGCAAATCCAATTCCACTCTAGCCAGGTCTAATCTCCTCAAACCTTCCAAACATAGAGATACCCTCCAAGTGCTTGCACCAACCTTTCTAATAGTTTTAGATATATAGTTCTCTGTATATATTATCCTCTGTTTTCTTCCTAACTCTTTACTTCCAAAACTTCTTACATAAATATGTGGTAGAATTGGTTTCTCAGGAAGTTTCAACCGATGCAACCATCCACAAACCATTTTTTGGTTATTAGTTTGGATTTCAATAGTCCTTAGATGAATTAATATGTATATAGTTTCCCAAGAATGCGTTTATTTTATTTATCACTTTAGTTACTGTTGTTTTATTTTTATGTTGTAAGTAAATTATTTTATTTTATTCTCACTATCACTTCAGATAAAGATTAGTTACTTTCTCTCTTTAAAGAACAATAAGTAATTTACCTTTATTTTATCCAAGGATGAAGTGGTTTTAATTACACACAATAGTTAATCCCTTCATTATAATTATGAGGACATAAATAAATAAATACATAATCACTCACATTAAAACAAATTTATATAAATATATTAATATAATCATATATATATATAGACATATGCATATGTGTGCACCCATATGCCTATGTGTATATATATCCATGCAAATATTACTATTATAATCTTGCTTTCATGAACACACTTTTAGAAAATGCTTATTACCATATATTTAATCCCATAAGACTATCAAATTATTACTAACTGATAATCCAACCACAAAACAATATTCACCTAGTCCTAGGGACTATAACAAATATCCTCAATGATCAAATACCAAGCAACCATAATTGGACATCAATCCACAATCAAAGGAAAAATATCCAAAAGACCCAACCCAGGAACAAGGATCAGGGATAGGCATAATCTTGTGGGACCAGGTACTGTCTCCATAACAACAACAATGATCGAGGATTTTGGGGTACACTAAGACCTGTGAAGCTAGGTGAAGTCAATGCCCAGTACCTACAAGCCTACATCACTGAGAAGAAATACATGTGGATTGATTTACATATTAAAGAAGACATTGTAGACAGATGATCAGGATTGATACATCATGTGGACCTCATCCATGTGAGTAAATATGACTTCATCCTAAATCATGAAGACACATCATGTATATAGACACACACACACACACACAAAGAATGTAACATGAGGGTTAGAATCTTGAGCATTGGGTTAGTCAATAATTGATACTAATAATAACTCATCATAATCATAATAAATGTCCTAAAATCATTAAGTGACATACAAGATTCATTGAAAGTAACTTTAATAGAAGCACATATCACATAACATCCTAACTATGTTCTGAAAGGCCTTGAAGGTGCTTTATACATACATGGGGACAAATACATACATAATTGATACCTTTAGACAATATGTCTGATATTAGAATTCTCAGGTACAAGCTGATGAAATCATTATAAACAACTTATAGGAAAACAAGTATTAAGCTATAAGGAAACATTTAAAGATCTTACTTCATTCAAAAAAACTTGTATTAGGGTTAGAGGGGTATTACAAGGGAGGTTTCTTGAAGATCATCGAGTTTGAGGGAGTCTGAACTGACTTCCACTAGGGGAACATTGGGCATGTTGGGGCCCATGTTTGTGCTTGGGGGATTGGCTACCTTCTACTTCTTATTTCTTTGTAATAGGGCCCCAACATCTAGAATATTCACAGATTCCACCTTGGTGAATGTCTGCCTGCTCATTAGTACCACCAACAAAGGGGATCCCATTGAGTGGGCAGATCCCACCGGAGTTGCCAAGAGACCGTGGGAAAGCTGGGTGCTTATGTTTTGACTCATCAGCCTAGATGCCTCCATCTATATCTATATTTTCCCCGTCATGCAGATCGGGCCTTGGGAAGGCACTTGGGTTGGGGTACTTTCTTTCTCCTTCCCCTTGCTTTTTCTTGATCCCATAGTTTTAGAGGTCAAAGTAGACCCCCATAAAATTGGACCCTTACGGGTACTCCTTAGACACACCCTCTCAAAATATCTATCACTATTATCAATGATGTGATGACTCACATCTTCAATTGTTAAGTTCTCTGGGGTGTCCCAATCCACTAGGGGGAGATCCAACTTGTCAATCTCTTGTTCTTTGTATGATGGGTCTTCCAAAGGCCCATCATCTGTGAAATATTTTTGGAAACCTTGAAGGCCAAGGACCTTCATTAAAACTTTGGACATCTGGGAGTATTTGTGGGCCCAGAGATCAAAACTATATTGGCAATCTGCCCAAAAATCTTCAATGTTAACTTTATGTGACGCAGATGCCCAGGGCATCGCCTCTCTTATCTTGCCCACTAGATCAAAATTGCTTTTGGTAAGGTGGAATTCCACCAGTCCCAGACTCTTTAGCTCATTTTTGGCTTCCTTAGCTACCGTGAGACTACAAGAATAGTTCCCACAAGTGATCAAGAATGGAATAGACATGACCTTCTTCAAGGCAAAGAATGCATGGAGCTCCAGGATTTGCCTACAGAACTCCAAATGAATAATCCTATCCCAACAATGGTTGGGGAGTAGGTAGGGTTTCCTGGAGAAGTCAGTCACCCAAATGTAAGTATGCTACTTAAATTGAATAAAATAATTGTCGTAAGTGCCCACCAACTTCATTGCCTCCTGTGATAATTGGTACCCAGTGTCCCGAGTAAGTGTCAAAATGTTGTGGTAAACGAATGCATCATTTACCCTACAAAAATTGGGGAATCTGAGTTCCCACTAAAGCTAGGGATAATGCTCCCATGGGACAAACTGGTCAGGCCCATTCGTGAGAATGCCCACTATCTGCAAACCCCAAAAAGTGGGTCTCTATTGGGCCAATGCCCACAATACATATGAAGTCATGTAGAACTTTGAATTCCAGAGGACATTCTTCAACTGGGAGTCTACATGGTTGGAAATGATGGTCACCCAATCAAAGGTCTGACTATAGGTGGTGATGCAATAAAGAAAATAATACATCCATGCTGAAAAGTCTCTCGGATGGGGCTCTCCAAAGAGCCTGCACAAAAATATGATTCCCGCCTGAATGCATTCTTTAAAGTCTCTGTGGGGAGTCTCCAACTTCATCTTCTTATAGTCCCTTCTCGGGGACTTCAGCCAGTGAGTAATGAGATGTTATCAGGTGAGGAGGGAAATTTACTTAAACTCCTTCAGTGACATAGAATGGGAGATAACAATGGCTCCCTTGAACTGGGGGATTCCTAGCCCTAAAGCAAAAGTAGCAGCATCTAGATTAACAATGGTTGTTGGGTAGTGCAATGGTAAAGGATAAAAAAAACAACAACCTAGGTGGGAGAATTATAGAGTGTTACCAATTGAAGGATCAGCTCTGATGCTTTCACCGAGTAGGGGAAACTTGTAGCTTTGATGATGCCAGAGGCGGTCACGTTCTTTGCCATATCATCTCCGAAAACCCTCTGTTGGTACATGGTTTGAACAAGGCTCTGCATTTCAGCCAACAGTCCAGGCTAGATATCTGTGATCTCCTATAGCTTGGAGTCCAATTTGGACCCCACAAGAACACCCTCCCTTGGGTATTTTGAGGTTAATGGAAGCTTGGCCAACATATTTTTTTCTTTTGTTTTTGTGGCCACCCGAGTGGAGGTAGTTGGAAGCTCTAGACCTCTAGGAGGAGTTGTTACTTCAGACTTGTTGATGGATTACTTGCAACTTGCAGGACCAGAGAACTGTCAATACACATAATATGACAAAAATACACTTTATGGACTCTAGGGAATTCACCACCATCTTGCACCTATTCAAAGAATGTTAGTACGCATCAAAATCACAGGATATAAAAGTTAGCAAGGATCAGATTTTAACCAACACTTGGAGGCTCTGGGGTATCAGTTTAGGTGAAAAAAATGGGATGAATACCCAGGGACTTCCCAGTACCCAGAGTCTGGAGAAACTAGCCATTATCAACGTGATCAGAAGTGAGCCATACTCAGCTTACATGGGTTGTCACGTGGGCACGCAATAGATGGTGTAAAGAATCTTAATGGTGACAAGTGGGCTGACATGAGGGAAATGTATGCCAGATGGGATGTCTTTTGAATGCTCACTCATGGGGAATTAATCCTTCCATTAAGATTAAATGAAAGAGGAGAGAGAAAACCACCATGGTTTGAACATGCAAGGTGTTGAGTTTGAGCCACGCGAACACCATGTGGACAAGCTCCAGATTTGGTTTTCAACACAGAGCATGACGAGCTCACCATGGGAAGGCTCACCAAGACAATATACAGACCCAAAATGTATAGGGGAAAGCTGGAAATGACACAATTTATAAGAATCACTCTACCATTTATAGCAAGACTATGACACTCTACAGAAGGAAATCAAGAATTTACAGCAAGAAGAATACCCATTAACAGAAAGTCCAAAACCTATACACAAGGACTCACAAGAACTCACAATATCTAAACTAGAATACATTATTTATAGAGTGAAAAGAGTGTGAGGAAGGAGGACAACCATCCTGTAGAGCCATCCCACCAATGGGAGGAAAAAACATACCAGAAAGTGAAGCAAGAATGACAGCAAGGACAAAGTGGAAACAAAACAAACCCAAACACAAACAAAACCAAAACCAGAAGGAGGAGATCCAAAGGGCCTACCTTAACACATGAAGTAACATGGGAAGAGGAGCATAGGAAGTGCTCTGCAACTAGTTAACCTTGAAATGACCATGAATGCACCACAGTTAATCATTTTTTAAGCACTGTTAATCACCGAGAGCAATTCACACTTAATCATTGTTTGATCACCTTAATCGCTCTGGATAATTTTTTCATGGTAAATGTGAAAGTGACAAGTAGATCTTATTTATACCCTTAGGGTAAAAATGTGTTGCTTTCTTCCGCAAACCCTGGGGTTTGACAAGACTTTGTGACCCGTCTCATCAATAGAATTATATGATGATAATGGTTGTGTCATGGCTTCATCACATCTATGGGATGAAATGGTTTTTGATGATGAAACAAAAGAACAACTTGTGTCTGGTTCATTGAACCAAGAAGAAACATATTATCAACAAGATGATTTTGACATACAAGATTAGGAGATTAATGATATGAGGTGTAATGCTGAGAAGGGTGATGAAACCCCTATTCACAGGAGACCCTCTGATGAGAAAAAATCTCAAATTACATAAAATATGGTTACTCAAGCAAGCGGTAACTATAATTTAAGAAAAAAAAATAGTTGGGAATGCAGATGGAAAACTTGCTAGAATTTTTGTTAAAGAAATCAAATTTAATACCAAATAACCACAAGAAAAGGAAAAGCAGGCTGAGGGTACGAATAAAGTTTTGATTAAAAGGGATAATAAATATACTAGTATAAATATAATGTATAAATAAAAATTAAAAACACCAGACAATTCAGTGCCTCCTCCTCAAAAAGAAACTAAGAAAAAAAAGGAGGATGAGTCAAAATTAGCTTCTCAAGTGGAAGATGAAGACTATGTAAATAAAAAGGACATGTCTGATATGAAGTATATCCCTGTTGACATGGGAAACTCTTGTCTCAAATTTATATTAAGGTTCCTTTACTGTAAATGATGAGAATAGGTGAACATAAGGAGAAAGCTTTAACATGGGTAAAGGGTGTTAGTTCAATAAAGCTTCTTAGACCAAAGGAAAATAAAAAGATGTTAGATCCACAAGACAAACCTGTAAATAAATCAAAGGAGTCTAATGATCTTGTTTCAAAGATTCCTTGGATGTATTTGGATACAAATATGGTTAGTACTACATTGGGAACTGTAGATCATTTTTTCCTAACTTTTCTCATAAATTAAAAAATGTTAAAGAATTATATGATTGACTCAAGAGCATCTAATATTGTTATGCATGTTGATAGGAACTTCTGACTAGTCCGCCAACAGATGTAAGTTTTCAATGAGTACCGGGGTGCCAGCAAACTTCACCTGTAAAGGTTATCCAGGGAATAAATTCTCTGGGCCTTCAAGCACCTGAGAGTCGGGTCTTGATAGTGTGGGAGCTAAGTTGGGACTGTGACTGTTTTGTTCATGGGATAGCTGGTTTTCTTGGCTCATCTTCTCTGGGGATTTTGTTAGGTTAGGGTTTCCTACAAGCATTTGGATTATCAAAGAAACTTCAAAAGATACGCCAGGGTTAGAGTGTATTCATTCTAGTTATAGTTTTGCAAATACATTTGAAACATCAACAATGCTCTAATGAAGTCTACTAAATACTAGACATATACAGAACCAATGATTCATACATGTTCAATAGCAAGGGGAAAGAGGTCATTAATCTACTTAAACATTAGAGAAAAGGACATTAGAAACATATGGTACAAAAGAGTGTTAACTCAAAGATCAAGACACCAAAAAAATCATTGCAAGAATCCTTCCTTCTTCATTAACATTTTTCCATTATCACTGGTGTGTACATCAATGGCTCTAAGAGAGAATCTATCTACCAAGAACCACTAATAACTACTAAGAATTGAGCTTTGCAACTACAAGAAATAAAATGTTGAAATTCTATTACAATGGACTGCAAAATCATCAATTTTGGCGACCCTTGAAATGAGGTCAGACTTGTTATTTATACACATACTTTCCCTAAAGTTAACCTAATCTAACTTTACACTCAATAATAAAATACAATATCTGGTGGCTGGTACTACCTACACAACTTTACAACCACCTCAAGAAGAACATAGGCCTAACATGTCAGAAGAATAAGATAAGGAGAGAAGTATGGAATAAATCAGCATCAAGAAGAGTGCTAGAGGAAGAAAAGAAGAAATCTGGTCTCTTTGGAACTCAAGGCTACATGCCTCATCAATGCAAGAATGGCTCACTGTCTTCGATGCACTAGGTAGTTAATACTGGAGCGGTGCCTTGGGAAGACCACCTATAAGAACCATCCTTCATGCTGACATTTCTTTCCAGGGTCACCTACTTTCTAACACCCTTACTGATTGTTGGATAGCGACCGGTCGGCTCTGAGGAACCTGAACATGGGCCACCAAAAGAATACAAATCTATTGGATCCAGGACTTTGGGATCTAGGAGCTTGCACTCAAAGAATAATGAATGTGAAAGAATGCACCCTACTGGTGAAAATCCCTAAAATCCAACGAATTTTACTACCCTTTAAATTTCTTAAATACCTCCAAAATTTGTTTGATGCCATCCTCATCTATGTCCTTAATGCTACTCCATCAGCCGCGGACAACTTCAAACTTCTCCTCAACTTCTCCGGCCCCATTTTGGAATTCATCTACTATTTTTACAACATCATGAGCCTAGAGAATCATCTTAGATAGCCTTGATAACCTTCCTCCATCGAAATACCTAGCAGACTGATACAGGGACTCCATCAGCTCATCATACTTATTGAGGACATAGACCTCTCTGGCATATGTTCCAGTGGTGAATAGATTGACTTGAGACACCCTTGCCATGAATGCTTTAAATATGCCCAAAGGATACCAAAATGAAACTACTATCTATCTTAGGGCCTTAACTAGTTGCTTGCATACCTCGATATTTAGGCCAAGCCTAGAGTACTTGGCCCGGAGGGACTCAAATTATTTTACCCCCAAAATTCCCATCTCCGTGATGGCCTCTTCCCTAGAGTTGAAGACTTCATCCAACCCGGTCTTCCATCTTTCATATTTCTCTAAGTCTCCCTCCCATAGGATAGTGGAAATGTTCACCTGGTTCAAGAGATTGTTGATCTGGTAAAGATCTGGGAACAATACCACTAAAAATTTCCTTATGGCCATTATCAGCTTGGTGATCCACCCGTCTATATCCTGGGCCTTCTTCTTCATGGCCCTTAGAGTATCCACATCACCCTATGTGAGTGGTAGTCTAGAGGTGGAATTTTTTGGATGGATCTTGGCCAGGGGCTACATAAGTTTTGTCAAAAGTCTGAGGAGATTCTCTTTCTTTTCTCTTTTCTCCTTCAATTTATAGGCATGTTTTTCATACTGGGCCTCTACTACTTGAGTCGCCTCTTGTAGCAGGTCAAATTCTCCCTTCTTATCTCTCCTCCCTAGAGGTACCTCTGTGATCACATAATCTTTGAACCTTACTGCTGTTGCATCTATATCTGGGGGAGGTGTCATAATTATTGCAACTATGCTTCCTTCTGGACTAGTCCAGAGGGTATGGACTCTCTAAACCCTTTTAGGCTTCTCGGCCTCTACATTACGGGCCATTAGTTTGGCCAGGGAGAGTGGAACACCTATTGCTGCCGCTAGGGCCTTCCTCTTTCTAGATCCAACCATCCATTATGGTGGCTAGGGTGGTTTTTCTACCAAGGCGTGGGTGTTGGGACTCCCTTCAGAGTCTGGCAATGCATTCCCAGCATCTGCAGTGTCATCGGGCTCTTTCTCCTTTTCTTGTTCCTATTCCTTTTCTTTCTTTTCTTCTCTCTAGAGGCCTCAGTTTCTTCCATTCTATTGGCATCCTCTCTTATGATGTCTGGGATCTCTTCTCCACCAGTATCAACATCACCTGTATCATCTGGGATCTCCCCGTCCTTCTCAGCATGGGGCGAATCAACATTCATATCCTCGGGGGTTCTCCCCTCACCTTGCTACCATTGTTCTTCTTTGGCATCATTTGTTGGGATATCTTCTTCCATTGGAATGTCTTCCAGAGATGGCGGAAGTATCCAACCTAGGTTCAGCATTTGGGTCGCTATGATTACCTCACCGAATGTACTCTGGGGAAGATGGTCACCTAGAGTAACCAAAGGTGTCTAGATCGTGATGATTGGGGGTACGATTGATCCCATGGGTCCAGTTTCCCCAGTCATCAATTGCTGGTGTATTTTTTTCCTTGGTTCCTTCTCGGTCTCTTGGACCGGTGTTTCCTCCCGCTTGGGCTCCTTTTGTGCTTCTTCCCCAGGTCCAGTGGACTCCTTTTGTGTTTCCTCCTACTCTAAGGCAACTTCTTCTTCCAAGATTTCCTTTTTGGTGGGAATCTTATCCTTTTCTTGGGTAGAAATTTATTCCACTACCTGATCTATCTCCCCATGCAGGTTCATAAGCTCATTCATCCCAAAGAGGTCATCAAATTCATCATATAGGGGAGAGTCTGCTACTACATCCTCCAGTTCAGGAGAATCTGAACTGACCTATACTGGGGGAATATTAGGCATACTAGGGCTTGTGTCTGTGCTTGGGGTGGGGTTCACCTTTTTCTTCTTCTTTCTTTGTAATGGGGCCTTGACATCCAAAATATCTGCAGACTTGGCCTCGGCGAATGTCTGCCTGCTCATTAGTGTTGCCAATGAAGGGGATCCCGCTGGGTAGGCAGATCCTACTGGGGTTGCGAGGAGGCACGGGAAATATGGGCACTTATATTCTGGCTTGTCAGCCTTGATGCTTCCATCTACTCTTGTATCTTTTCCATCATGGGGAGTGGGCCTTTGGGGGGCACTTGGGTCAGGGGCCCTTCTTTTTCCTTCCCCTTGATTTTGCTAGATCCTACAGCTTTGGAGTTCAAAGAAAACCTCTGCACAAATGGGCCTTTTCAGGTGCTCCTTGGACACACCTGCTCAAAATACTTATGACTATTTTCTATAATGGGGTGACATACCTCCTCAATTTTTAAGTTCTTTGGAGTGCCCAAATCCATCGGAGGGAGATCCAATTTATTGATCCCTTGCTCTTTGTAAAATGGGTCCTCCAGAGGCCCATCATCTATAAAACCCTTTGAGAAACCTTAAAGGTTGAGGGATTTCATCAAGCATTTGGACATTTGCGAATGCTGGTAGGCCCGGAGATCAAAATTGTCCTGGCAATCTACCCAAAAATATTCAATATCATCTATATGTGGTGGGCACGCCTAGGGAAATGTCATCATTATCTTACCCAGCAGATCAAAATTTCTTTAGGTATGGTGGAATTCCGCCAGTCCTAGGCTCTTTAGTTCATTGCCAACTTCCTTTTCCATGGCAAGGTTGCAATAATAGTTCCCACATGAGACTGGGAATGGGACGTTGGTAACCTTATTCAATGTAAAGAGGGCATCCAACTCCAGAATCTGTCTGTAGTACTCCAAAAGAATGATTCTATCCCTGCAATATCGAGGGAGTAGATAGGGTTTCCCAGAGAAGATGGTCAACTGAATGTATGTATGTTGCTCAAATTGAATGAAGTAATTGTCATAATTACTCATCGGGTTCATCGCCTCTTGCAAAAACTGGTACCCAGTGTCTCGAGTAAGTGTCAAAATGTTATGATAAACAAACACATCATTTACCCAGAAAAAATTAGGGAAGTGGAGTTCCCACTAGATTTGGGGATAATGATCCCATGGCACCAACTAGTCAGGCCCATTCCTGAGAATGCCCACTGTCTATAGACCCTAATAATAAGGTCTCTATTGGTCCAATGCCCATAGTACATAGGATGTCATGTGGAACTTTGAAGTCTAGAGGATGTTCTTTAGTTATGTGTCCACATGGTTTGTGATGATAGCTGCCCAATTGAAGGTCTTACTATAGGTGGTGATGTAGTAGAGAAAGTAATACATCCATGCCAAGAAGTCTCAGGCATGGGGCTCTCCAAAGAGAATGCATAGAAATATAATCCTTTCCCTAATATATTCTTTAAAATCTCTATGGGAATATCTAGCTTCATCTTTTTATAGTCCCTTCTTGGGGACTTTAGCCAGTGAGTGTTGAGATGTTTTTAGGAGAGAAGGGAATCTTCCCTGAACTCCTTTAATGATGCAGAATAGGAGAGAATAATGGCTCGCTTGAATTGGGGGATCCCTAGCCCTGAGGCATAAGTAGCAGCATCAAGATTGACAATGGGCACCAGATAGTGTAGTGGTCGAGGATCGGCAAGAAAAAAAACCCTGGTGAGGGCATTGTAGAGAATTTTTAGTTGGAGTATTAGCTCTGGTGCTTGCACCAAGAAGGGAAAACTTGCAGCTTTGATAATCCCAGAGGCGGCCATGTATTTTGCAATATCGTCTCTGACAGTCCTTTGTTGGTATATGGCTTGTACTCAAGCCCTACATTTCATCCCATAGTCTGGGCTCTGTCTCTATTATCTCTTGCAACTTTGAGTCCACCTTGGACCCCACGAGAACACCCTCCCTCAGGTATTTGCAAGTTAGTGGTAGTTTGGACAGCATCTTTTTGGCCTTAGTCTTTGTGGCTGCCTGAGTGGAGGTACTTGGAAACTCCAGGTTGTCAGGAGGAGTGATCACTTCATACATTTTGATCAAACTATCTATAACCTACAAGATCGGAGAACCATTCATAAATAATATGATGAAAACAACAATTTTTTAGGGACTCCTAGGAATTCACCATCATTTTGCACCTATCCAAATGTGTTACCATGCATCAAAATCCTAGAATATCAAAGTTAACAAGGATTAGATTCTGATCAACACCCAGGAGCTCCAAGGCATTGGTTCAAGTGACAAAAATGGAATGAAGACCCAGGGGCTTCCTAGTACCTGAAGTCCAAAAAACTAGCTGTTGTCAACGTGGCCGGCAGTGAGCCATACTTGGCTGACATGGGTCATCACGTGGCCATGTGACAAGTGGCGTAAAGGCTCTTAATGGAAACAAGTGGGCTGGCACATGGGAATTAAATGCCAGATGGGATGGGATTTGAATGCTTGTTTGTGGGAAATTAATCTCACCATTAAGACAACATGACAAAGGAAAGAGAAAGCCACCATGGCTGGAATAGGCAAGGTATCAATTTTGAGCTGTGGTAAATACCTCTCTGACAAGCTCAATAATTTGGTCAGGACATGAGGGAGCATGATGAGCTCACCACAAATAGAAGGATATACATGGAACACACCCTAATATAAAAATATATAGAGGGTCGAAACATGGCGAGGGCCGAAGCACAACTTGCAAGCCAACCAAAAATGAGCATATATACAACTATATATAGAGGATATTTACACTATCATAAAAAATATACAAATGATACATTAAACTACAACCACACAAAGGGTGAAAAACCCTTTGGCAGAGTTGACCCACCAATGGGAGGTGACGGAAAAACCAACACAAAGACGCAAAAAACAAAAACAAAACAAAACCAGGCGAGATAAAAGAAAGAACACCAGAAAACCAGAAACCAGAGAAAAGAGAGCCAAAAGGCCTACCTAAAAAACATGGGGAATGTGGGAAGGTGAGAATGGGAGGCACTCTACAATTTTTTCACCTTGGAATGACAATGAAAGCACCACTGTTTACTGCAGTTTGAACGTTGTTAATCACCAAAAGAAGTTTGCACTTAATCACTTTGACTCACCTTAATCACTTTGGTAATCAGTCTGAGTGTTTTGATCATGGTAAATGTAAAAGTGATAGGTAAAAAAAATTTATACCCTAAGGGTAAAAACATATTGCATTCCTCCGCAAACTATGGAACAGGAAAACCTCCAAACTCCGAGCCCGAGGATTCCATGTAGCCATATCCTCTCTCAAAAGGATACATGATGACAAACAATCCTGGAGTCTGGGGTCCAACTGACTCAAATAGACAAACACACTCTAGGACCAGGTCCTAGAGACAAAAGGAGACAAGAATCAAAAGAAAACAACCCTCGTAGAAGCAAAGCCCAGAGGGAAACAGAGGAAACAAAAGAAACCAAAGAAAGGGCAAAAGAAAAAAGGGGGACCCAAAAGTTTTCCTACAAAATGTAGGGATAGGTGCGCAGAGCATAAAAAAATGGTGACCCACTAGGATAGATTCCTTAGTGCATTCAAGAAATTTAGGATCTCTGCTTAGAAAAGCTAGAAGTAATCTTTACCTTGGAGCATTCTGTTTGCAAAGTGCGAGGCGTCTGAGAAAATCAAACTCATCATTGATTCAATATTTCTGTCTTTCATTAGTTGTGAAGTGTGTGCTTTGAAAGAAAACTAAGCTGATGACTTTCAAGAGGAGCAGAGAGGAGGCACTGAATAAATCGAACCAAAATCATCCTATCTTGCACATTTCCCCTGGATACTGAAATTCTATATTCTTCAGTTCTTTTCTTTTCTTTTCTTTCTTGGATGGGAAGGCGGTACTTCTTTCACCGTGAACTTTAAGCTTAGCTAATTTTAAAGGTGGTACTTCTTTCACCTTGCCATCCTCTTTTAAATTTCTAAATAGGAGAGAACATTCTGGACCTAAGATATTTTAATGATTTTTAGACTTGGTCAGCAACCAGTGCAACCGATCTGCTCCCAAGGTGTCTAATTACTTGCTTCTTAGATTTTTTGTTAACCAATGTCTGGACTGTCAGGATGTGAATCTGATGAAGATTACCCATAACCTTTTACCGTACTTACAAAATAACTTCATAGCATGGAAAAATTCCACCATGCTAATAATAGATTCCAAATTCACCAGAATACATACTACATAGCGTACCATTATGTGGGCTAGATGTTATGTGAAGTATACCTATATACAAAGAGAAGGAAACACGTTGGGGACCTGGAAAAAAAAATGCAAAACATGAGAATGCCAAAAACAAAGGTAAACATGAAAAGGAAAGGTGGTCCCAAAGGATGGCTGACAAAACTAATTGCAAGGGCAAGGCACTCGAAAAGAGAACTAGGGGATATTTACAATCAAGGACTTTACATATGATACAACTTTGGACAAACTTACCACCTACCTTATTAAAAATAGTGCTTGAGGAACTGCCCATTGACAGGTAATGGGATAGATTCTTTGGTCATGGTATTGAGGCAATAATTATTTGCCCTACAGATCTTAGATATTAGATATGGTCCAAGCTAGAGCCATTGAAACTTGGTGTGCTTTCCCTTCTTTTCCTGGGCTTTGTCCCACAAGAGGACCAGGTCTGAAATCTGAAAGGCCTTATACTGGGCTCTTTGCTCAAACCATTGTTTTACCACTGCTTGATGATGCAGGAAGTGTTCAAGGGTTGTGTCTCTTTGTTACTCCATCCTCACCAAGTTTAGGATCTGAACCTCCATGATGTTATCCCGGTTGCTGAATTCCTGCATAAACTGTAAGACCGAGATTTGTAAGTTAATAGGGAATACTAGATTCTAGCCATAAACTAGGTGGAATGGGGATGTCCCTAGGGCTGCCTTTATTCTAATACGATCTACCTAGAGAGTGAACCTAAGCTTTTGATGCAAGTCCCAGGGGTTTTTTTCTAACAGATGTTTGTGTTGGAAAGATTGCTACAATGTAGACAATTATTATTTTGTCATTGATGTCAAACCTTAACTAGTGAGACTATTGTTGTATGTTTGAGTACCTTATCCATTGATTGATGAATATTTGAAAAGAATGGGATAAAAAGAAGACCAAAGAAATGGTTGAGTTATGAGTATAAACCAGGGTACTTGATCATCTAGCACTTTGGCAAAGTGATACATTGTTTATCTTGCACTGGCAGTTCACTGGAAGGTCAATGCCAAGCAAAGCAAAGTCGATGCCGAGAAAAGTGAAAGGTGATGCTGAGAAAAGAAAAGATGATGTCGAGCACCAGTGAAATGTTGAGGGAGACAGTGAAATTTCAAGCATTAGTATTTTGTTTATTGATGAGATTTTAGATCTATGGCCGACATAATTGATTTTATTGGGATATGCATTATTAATTAAGATTGGTCCATATTCATTTAATGCATGAGAAATAGTTATTAGCACATGGATTCAATGGTTAATTAATGACTGTATTGGAGAAGAAAATTAAATGTAAAGATGGAAAGATCCATTGGATCTAACCTAACTAAAGATCTGCGATCTTGATTAAGCGGAAAAAGATTTATCTGGCCTAGATGAAGAGGTATATTATAACATACTATGGTTATTATTAAGAGAGGAGAAAATGCAAAGTGTTGCATGGTTAATTGATTGATTGGCAAGATATAAGCAAAGAAGGCTGAATAGAGAAGAAGAGAGAGATTGCTTGATGAATTTCCAAGAAGATCTAAAGGTTGAGATGAGAATGGAGGCCACTCAGTGAATTAGCGTTAGAGCTGAAACTAGATCTGGATTTGCAAAGTAAGTTGTATGAATCAGATCACACCTGCTGATTACTTTCTAACCATTGTATCAATTCAAATCCTTTAACCAGGTTGACCTAACAGTCATTGTATAAATCCTCTGAACAAGGTGACATTCAGATTGGAATGTTCTAAGTCCTCTAACAAAGACACTCCTAACATGGTGATTAAATCCTTTAACCAGGTCACATTTGACAGTGTGTTTTGTAACCTTTAACAGGGTTGGCTCCTTACAAGGCATTACTTCAGAAGAGTAAAATTTTGGTAGCATGTTACTGGTGGTTTTTCCCATATTGGGTTTCCCTGTTAAATCATGGTGTCAAAATGTGTGAATGTTATTGTTGTGTTTTACTATTAAGTTTTCATAAACTTATTTCATTAGTACAGTAAACTACACACTTTTATTGTTTACTGCTATCGGGAAGATCTGAGTTGTTGAAGTTGATTTAAAGTTTTATATGGGCACATCTAGACTTGAGGATAACTGATTCACCCCCCCTCTCAGTTATTTTGAATTCATATTAACAATTGGTATCAGAGTTGTGTTCTCTTGAAAATTTTGAAGGTACTTGGAGATAAAGATCAAGATGTACAAGATGTATAAAAGGGATGGACCAAATATCAACAAGGAAAATTTTCCTACATGGAAAAGTTTGATGAAACTTCATCTGGCTGGTATTGGTGAATTTTCTAAATGACATATTGAAATAGAATATGTAACTCCTACTGCAACTTTGAATGTTGTAGAACTAAGAGAGAACCATGAACATAATCAAGCAATGTTGGAACTTGCATCATCTCTGAACTATCATGAATTTGAGGACATCAAAGATTATACAAGTGCAAAAAAAATGTGGGATACCCTTACAACTATCTATGGAGGTGATACGAATGTACTGAGAGCCAAATCTAAAAGCTTGAGAGGTAAGTTTGATGATTTAAAAATACAAGAAGGAGAAAATATAGTACAATACTATGATAGGATAAAGGAAGTTGTAAATGCTATTAGAGGAGCTAAGGGATTCAATGATGATGATACTATCATGAGAAAGGTACTGAGAACACTTCTTCCTATTTATTCTATTAGAGTATCTACAATTCAAGAACTGAGATGTACTCCTAATAACAATTTAACTTTGGAAAGTCTGGTAGGCAGACTTACTGCATTTGAGATGTCAAATTTTGAC
>MU225579.1:1406221-1422569 GCA_018584345.1 Thuja plicata | reverse complement strand
CTTATGGCAAGAAGACTAGCAAGAGGAAAAGGAAAATTCAAAGGTAAACTTCCTATTATTTGTTTTTCTTGTAACAAAGTTGGTCATATTGCTGCTAGATGCCCTGATAAGAATGAGAAGGATGAAAAAAGGGACAACAAGTATAAAGATAGAAAGGATGACCGAGACTACAAAAAGTACAAGGACTACAAAGACAAAGGTAAGAAATCTTTCTATATAGCTGAAGAAGCTTTTGAAAGTGAATCTGACAAATTTGATGAAAATGATATAGAAATAGTGTATGTTGCAATGAAAGATGATTCTGATGATGATGAGAAAATTGCACTAATTTCTTATATGAGTAAAGGTGATCATTGGATTATTGATAGTGGTTGTTCACATCACATGATTGGTGATAAGGAAAAATTTGAAACATTAGATCAATGCAAAGGTGGATATGTTAAATTTGGTAATGATACACCTTGTAGAGTTAAAGGGAAAGGATCAATTCAATTGACTAATAAGATTAGATGTAATGATGTATAATGGGTTGATGATCTTAAGTATAACTTGTTGAGTGTTTCATAGCTAAATATTTCTGGTTACAAAGTTGAGTTCCATCACAGGAAAGCAAAGATCTATGATACGAATGGAGAATTAGTTGGAGGTGGTGAGAAAAAAAAAGGTAACTTGTTATATTTGGATTTAGCTAAAGAGACATGTTTGTTTGGACAATATAATGATGTTTGGCTATGGCATAAGAGACTATGTCATGTTAACTTTGATAACTTGATAAGCATAAGTAAATTGAAAAAGGTAAGAGGGCTGCCTAAGTTAAAGAAACCTGAGAATGTAATGTGTAAGAAATGTTAGCTGGGAAAGATGACTAAATCTAGTTTTAAAAGAAAAACTCATACTTCTAAGAATATTATGGAATTATTTCATACTTACCTTTGTCGACCTATTGGTGAGAAAAGATACTATGGAAACAAATATTTTATTTTATTTGTAGATGACTACTCTAGGATGATGACTATTATGTTTCTAAAAGAAAAATTTGATTCATTTCAGTTATTTAAGTGGTACTTGGAAAAAGTTGAAAAGGAAACAGGTAGGAGCCTAAAATGTCTGAGATTTGACAGAGGAGGAGAATTTATTTCTAATGAGTTCAACAGGTTTTATAATGATAAAGGGATAAAAAGATAGATGTCAGCACCCAGGACACCACCACAGAATGGTATAGCTGAAAGGAGAAATCGATCTATCATGGATTGTGCTAGAACATTAATGATGGAGAACAATATTGCACAAAAATATTGGAGAGAAGTTGTAAGCATAGCTGTTTATACCCTGAACAAAGTACAAGTCAAGAAAGGTACAAATTCTACACCTTATGAACTATGGTATGGATATGCACCTATTATAAGTTACTTCAAAGTCTTTGGGAGAAAATGTTTTATACTGAAGGATAATAGAAATGGTAAACTTGATGCTAAAGGAGAAGAAGGCATATTTCTTGGATATTCTACTAAAAGTAAGGCATACACATGTTTGAATTCTAACACTAACAAAATTGTGGAAAGTGAAAATGTTAGAATTGATGAATATGCAAAAAGAAATAAACCTGAAAGCATGATTGAGCCTAAAAGTTATAGATCATTCACACATCCCAAAGAAGAGGATTCTAATGAAACTGAAAATGAAGTTGCCGAGCAACAGTCTGCACCTACCGAGACATAGAATGAAATTGTCAAGCAACAAGAAGTGACTGTTAAGATATATGCTAGAGATGTGGAGTCACAGTTTCACCCTGAACTAAACTTGAACGATCAAAATGAAGCTAAGAAAGAGCCTACTTTGGAAAAATATGTAAGAAGGAACCATAAACCTGATCAAATCATAGGATCAAAGGATTCATCAGTCATGAAAAGAGGAAAATTAAGAGAAGATACATGCTTGTTGTGTGATTTCAAGCCTAAGATAGTAAAAGATGCTTTGGATAATGAAGACTGGATTCAAGCCATGAACGAAGAGATAGACTAGATTGAAAAGAACAAGACATGGACACTATCACCTAGACCTAAAAACAAAAATGTAATTGGTACTAAGTGGGTATTCAAAAACAAGCTGAATGAACATGGAGAGGTCACAAGGAATAAAGCAAGACTGGTATGCAAGGGTTATGCACAAGAGGAAGGAATTGACTATGGAGAGACATTCAACCCAATTGCAAGATTGGAGGGTGTACAAACTCTACTTGCATATGCAGCCTACAAAGGATTTAAAGTCTATCAAATGGATGTGAAGTCTGCATTTCTAAATGGGATACTAGAAGAAGAAGTATTTATTGAACAAGCTGATGGATTTGTTGACCCAAGTAAGAGGAACATGGTTTACAGACTACACAAGGCGTTATATGGACTGAAGCAAGCACCAAGAGCATGGTATGAAAGATTGCACAATTATCTGATGAAGGTTGGATTTGCAAGAACTAATGACAACAACAATCTATATTTGAAAATAGAGAAAGGTAAAGGAATTTTATTGGCTGAAATTTTTGTAGATGACATCATATTCAGTGGACAAGATATGATATGTAAACCATTTTCAAAAGAGATGCAAACCAAATTTGAAATTTCTATGTTTGGAGAGATAAAATTCTTTGTTGGACTACAAATACATCAAATGAAGAATGGTATCTATATTACACAATCAAAATATATCAAGGAGATACTAAAAAATTTTGGTATGGAAGATTCAAAACCAATGAGTACACCCATGTCTACTGGACATAATTTGACAAATAATGATGATACAAAAGAGGTAAATCAAACACTGTACAGATCAATGATTGGTAAGCTGCAATATGTTGTACATAGTAGACCTAATATTGCATTAGCAGTTGGAATTGTTGCTAGATTTTTTGATAATCCAAAAGAGGCACATATTATGGTAGTAAAAAGAATTCTAAGATATTTGAAAGGTACAGAAGACTATGGTTTATATTAAAAAAGGAATGACAAGTTTGAACTTAGAGTCTATACTGATTCTTACTGGGCTAGTAATGTTGATGATAGAAAAAGCACCATAGGAGGAGCATTTATTTTGGGGAAAAGATTAGTTTCCTAGAGAAGCAAGAAACAAAATTGCACCTCACAATCTACAGCTGAAGCCGTGTATGTGGCAACAATAGTTAACTGTTCGAACATTGTGTGGTTGAAGATACTACTGAAAGGTATGAAAGAGGAAATCACAGAACCAGTTGTCATATATTATGATAACATGAGTTCCATTAATATTTCTAAAAATCCTATAATGCACTCTAAGACAAAACATATAGCTATCAAGTATCATTACTTGAGGGAGCTGGTACAAAACAAGGAAGTGAGACTTGAATATGTGAACACTAAGGAACAGTTGGCAGACATATTTACAAAAGTGTTACCCAAGGATGCTCATGAGTATCTAAGAGGTAAATTGGGGATAATTCCCCTAGCTGTGGCTAACTAGTACTGAATGGTATTATTGCATCAAATTTTTTAATCAGAACACTTGACACATTGATGCATAGTAAGTCACATTTTTACGATGCTGCCTAAAAACTATGAAATAGAAAACTAGAATAGAAAAGTAGATCATTCATACAGAAATATGACAGGAACAACATGATACAAAGATTAGCACAGAAAAATCTGCATGATAAAGATGTCAATCTTTGGCATTGTTGTCAAAGAGGGAGATTATTGCTAAAACAACAGGTAACAATACATACAAGGGAGATATTACTGAAAGAGGGAGCTGAATAGTAACATAAAACATCAGTGTGATTATAGACATGGAGGGAGTCTGAATGAAGCTAAAAGACATTATAGATATTTGTTCATATCAGGAACACAAGCATTTTGGATTGCTTGGTAACTTTGGTAGGAAATTATTGTTTTATAATTTAGTGTTTCCATCAATGCCAAAGAGGGAGATTGTTGGAAAGATTTCTACAATGTAGACAATTGTTATTTTGTCATTGATGTCAAATCTTAACTGGCGAGACTATCGTTGTATGTTTGAGTACCTTATCCATTGATTGATCAATATTTGAAAAGAATGGGATAACAAGAAGACCAAAGAAATGGTTGACTTATGAGTATAAACTAGGGTACTTGATCATATAGCACTTTGGCAAAGTGATACGTTGTTCATCTTGCACTGACAAATCACTGGAAGGTCAATGCCAAGAAAAGTAAAGTCGATGTTGAGAAAAGTGAAAGGTGATGTCGAGCAAAGCAAAGATGATGCCAAGCACCAGTGAAATGCCAAGGGAGACAGTGAAATGTTGAGCATCAGTATTTTTTTTATTGATGTGATTTGAGATCTATGGCCGACATAATTGATTTTATTGGGATATGCATTATTAATTAAGATTGGTCCATATTCATTTAATGCATGGGAAAATGTTATTAGTACATGGATTCAATGGTTTATTAATGACTGTATTGGAGAAGCAAATTAAATTTAAAGATGGAAAGATCCATTGGATCTGACCTAACCAAAGATGTGCGATCTTGATTAAGCGGCAAAAGATTTATCTAGCCTAGATGAAGAGGTATATTATAACATACTGTGGTTATTATTAAGAGAGGAGAAAATGCAAAGTGTTGCATGGTTAATTGACTGATTGGCAAGATCTAAGCAGAGAAGGTTGAACAGAGAAGAAAAGAGAGATTTCTTGACAGATTTCCAAGCAGATCTGAAGTTTGAGATGAGAATGGAGGCCACTCGGTGAATTAGCATTAGAGCTAAAACTAGATCTAGATTTGCAAAGTAAGTTGTATGAATCAGATCACACCTATTGATTACTTTCTAACTATTATATCAGTTCAAATCCTTTAACCAGGTTGACCTAATAGTCATTGTAAAAATCCTCTAAACAAGGTGACATTCATATTGGAATGTTATAAGTCCTCTAACAAGGCCACTCCTAATAGGGTGATTAAATCCTTTAACCAGGTCACATTTGACAGTGTGTTTTGTAACCTCTAATAGGGTTGGCTCCTCATAGGGCATTACTTTAGAAGAGTTAAATTTTGGTAGCATGTTACTGGTGGTTTTTCCATATTGGGTTTTCATGTTAAATCATGGTGTCAAAATGTGTGAATGTTATTATTGTGTTTTACTGTTAAGTTTCCACAAGCTTATTTCATTAGTACAGTAAACTGCACACTTTTAATGTTTATTGTTGTTGGGAAAATCTGAGTTGTTGAAGTTGATTTAAATTTTTATATGGGCACATCTAGACCTAACGATAACTTATTCACCCCCCCCCCCNCTTTTTCCCCCCCCCCCCCCCCCACCTATTAGTTATTTTGAATTCATATTTACAGTTTGATCACCTCAAGTAGATTTTTGTTGGTAGATTTAGCCACACCATTACCCTGGGGGTAGTTGTTGCTGGAGAACTTCAGGGTGATCTTTTTTTCATAGGTCCATTTGAGTAATTATGCTGAAGAAAACATCGGACCATTGTCACACACTATAGAAAATGGCATTCCAAATTGGGTGACTATGTTTTCTTCCAGGAATTTAATAACTGTTAGAATAGTCCCAAGGGATAACTGAGAGGGGGGTGAATCAATTATCAGCTAGTTTAATTCTTTTCTTTAATTTAATACAAAATAATATTAAGCATTAACACATTTAGATAACACAAGATAGAACATAATAATTTTGGTTACAGGGAAACCAAATAGGTAGAAACCTTGGTGGGAATTAGCACCCACAAAGAACTGTACTTGAGTATAATTATCCCTGTTAAGAGATCTTGCAACCTTGTTAGGATTTGTTCTTTACAATGCAATAAGTACAGTGACCTAGTTAAGGGTCTAACCCTGTTAGGAGTCTTTTACAAATAACCCTGTTAGGGGTGAGGACTCACTATCCAAATAATCTCACTACTAAAATGATGAAGGTTGCAACCTTTAGTAAAACATATATGAAATATAACTGATAAATGAACTATTTGAGTAGACCTACTATCTTGATCAGTTCCAGTGTGTTGTATACTTCCACTTCTTCACATAGATATTTTCTTGATGAATGAAATCTCTCTGCTGTCCCACAACAATGGACATTTTGTTCTGTACTTTTTCTATCTTTTTTCTTATCATTCACACATAGCGTTCACCATATGAACTACTATAAGTATCTTCCCAAAATATGTGATCTTCGTCAACTTTAGGAGTCCCTTCAATACTTCTTTATTTAGCCACATCAAGCATGCAACCTGATTAGAATCACGCAACCCAAACTAAATAGACGTGATGCATCACAAAGTCGGCTCCACCAAATTAACTCCAACTTCACAATTCTGATAGAAAACATTTGGTGCCTTTAGATAATTATCTTTAACTCATAACTAAACATGAATACAAACACACATATCCCAAAGATAGGCGCAACTCAAGAAATAATGTAATTACGTTGGCTCTTCACAGATAATCTTCAGTCACTATAACTTCCATAACTGATTAACATAACTCAACTAAAACTTCATATCTGACTCCGTGAATGCACATAGAATTTAGAACATGTATGCACCATGGAAATGAACATGCATAGATCAAAAACATCTATACTAATAATTGCATATAGAACACCGTTGTATATTATATGTTGTCATCAATGAAAAACATATAATCAACTATTTTCACAGAGGCAAATCTCCAACAATCTCCCCCTTTGACATTGATGGCAACATATGATATCATCAACTCAAAGTGTCTTCCGTATTTTTACAATCTTCTCAATATCCTCATCAAAGGTTCCTCTTCACTGTTGCTTCTCTTTTGGTTGTATACTCCCCTAGAGTGTATGCTCCTCCTTACTAATACTCCCCCTTTGACATCAATGGAAAAGGGTGCCAAACACTATTAGGCACAAGTACTACTCTAGAAGTAGAGTAGTCAAGCATTCATCAGTCACCAAGGACTGATGTTCTTGCTATAAGTTCTAATCATACTTAGGAAAGGGAATTACTCCCAGCTTCTCCCTGAGATACTCAAAAGTATCTTTTGATAATGGCTTTGTAAAAATATCTGCTAATTGTTCTTTAGTTCTCACATAATCCAACTTTACTTCTTTGTCTACAAATTTTTCTCTTGAAAAGTGGTATTTGATCTCAATGTATTTTGTCTTTGCGTGCATCACATGGTTCTTTGACATATTGATAGTACTAGTGGTATCACAGTGAATAAAAATAGGATAATCAATTTGAATACCAAAGTCTTTAATCATCTATTTGATCCAAAACATTGTTGAACAATTCAATGCTACTGCAACATACTTAGCTTTTGTTGTTGACTGAAAGATACAATTCTACTTTTTAATTGTCCAAGTGACCAACCTGTCTCCAATAAATACTACTCCTCTTGATGTACTCTTTCTGTCATCAACACAACCTGCCCAATCAACATCAGTATACACATAAAGTTGTATGTTCTCTGAATTAGGATACCATAAACCATAGTCTATAATCCATTTTAAGTATCTGAATATTATTTTTATTGCCATTAGGTGATTTTTCTTGGGTTCAACTGCAAATCTTCCAACAATGCCAACTACATTAGAAATATCAGGTCTAGATTGAGTAAGATATATGAGTTTTCCAATCATAGATTTGTATAGAGTCTTTTCAACTATTGTGGAATCATCATCTTTATAATTTTTCTTCCTCTTATCATGGGGGTGCTTACTGGTTTGTAATCTTCCATTTTGAAAGTCTTCAATATCTCCTTCACATACTTAGACTGAATTATGAATATGCCTTTATCTGTTTGTTTTACATTCAATCCAAGAAAATATTTGATAGGTCCAATCATGCTCATTTCAAACTCACTTTTCATTTCTTTGATGAATTCTGCACTAAGTTTGTCATTACCTCCAAAGATAATATCATTAACAAAAATAGCAACGAGTAGTAATCCTTCATCTGTCTCTCTTATGAATAAGTTTCAGTCTGTTGCTCCTTTTCTGAATCCTATCTTTGTTAAGTAACCATCAAGTCTCTCATACCAAGCTCTTGGGGCCTGTTTAAGTCCATAAAGTGCTTTCTTTAGTCTGCATACCATGTCTAGTTTGTCTGAAAGTTTGAATCCTTCAGGCTGCTTTATGTAGAATTCTTCCTTCAAATCACCATTCAGAAAAGCTGACTTGACATCCATTTGATATACTTTAAAGTTCTTGAATGTTGCATAGGCCAAAAATAACTTGATAGATTCCAGTCTACTCATAGGGGCAAATGTATTAGTGTAGTCTATTCCTTCTATCTGCACATATCCTTTACATACTAATAATGCTTTGTTTCTTACCACTATGCCTTCTTCATTCATTTTTTTCTTGACTATCCACTTTGTTCCAATCACATTCTTGTCATGAGGTCTAGGAACCAGTTCACATGTATCAGTCTTGATTATTTGATCTACTTCTTCTTGCATAGAACTTTTCCAATCTGAATCATTGCACGTGCATCTTCTACACTTAAGGGTTCAATCTGTGAAAGTAAGCATACCTCTTCATCAATGGTTGAACCTTTTTCTCTAGATCTTGTTAAGATTTTAGCACTCTAATCTCCAATGATGTCTTCCTTAGAGTGGTATTTGGATGTGTATTTTGAGTTTTTAGGGGTGACACTTTCATCTGTAATCTATGATTCTTCTTCACTTGGTTCAGGATTATTACATGAAACATTAATACAGTCAAACATTTCTTCAATAATTGTGTCCTTATTGATGGGTCTGGGCTCATCTTCAATCATGGGAGCACATTCATAGTATCTTTCTTGAATCATAAACTTCTCATCAATCATCACATGAGTACTTTCAATGATCTTCTTCAATCTTAGATTAAAACATCTATAGGCTTTGCTTTTAGTAGAGTAACCAAGAAAAATACCTTCGTCGCTTCTAGCATCAAACTTGCCAATGCTATCATCTCTCTTGATGTAGCACTTTCTTCCAAAGATTCTAAATTATTTTACAATTGGTACATTACCAAACCAAATTTCATAAGGTTTCTTGTCTGCGCCTGGCCTCAATTATATTCTATTGATAGTATAGACTGTTGTATTGATTGCATCTCTCCAATATGTATGGGAAACCTTTCCTTCAATATTTATAGTGCGTGTTGTGTCAAGTATTATTTTGTTCCTTATTTTTGCAATCCCATTCTACTGAGGGGTTCTAGGTGTAGTTAACTATCTTTTGATACCATGTTCTTTGCAGTAATCATAAAAATGGTCAAAGGTGAATTCTCCTCCTCTATCAAATCCTAGACATTTTATCTTCAATCCAGATTCATTCTCAACCTTAGCTTTGAATACTTTAAACTTCTCAAAAGCTTCAGATTTGTCTTTTAAGAATGCAACCCACATCATCCTTGAGAAATCATCAACAAAAAAAATGAAATACCTTTCACTATAGTATGATCTTGTTTGAGTAGGTCCACATAGGTGTGTATGTATCAAATCTAATTTGTTTTCAGCAAAGTCTTGTTTACTTCTGAATGAGGTACTCACATGCTTCCCCATCACACATTCCCTGCCCATAGTGTCAACTGGTCTTGCAATACTTGGAAGGTCTCTTATTGCCTTTACATTACTTATCTTGACTATGTTGTCAAAATTGATATGACAAAGTCTCTTGTTCCATAACCAATTGTCATCCACTTTTGCAAAAAAACAACTTACTTCAGAGTTAAGCTATAAAATATTACCTTTGGTGTCTGAACCTAATGTAATCATGTCTCCTTTGTTGTTGATAATACAATTTTTTTTCTTGAATTCCAACTGATATCCTTTGTCTAGCAGTTTTCCAACACTTAGTAAGTTATGATGCAAAACATCAACTTAAAGAACATCATTTGTCTTGTTCTTTCCATCTAAGGTGATAGATCCTCTACCTTTGATAGGTTTGGGAGTGTTATCTCCAAATATAACCATACCACCTTTGTACTTGTCTAGATGTACAAATTTGTCTTTGTCTCCTGTCATGTGGTGTGAACATCCGTTGTCAATGATCCAGTCAATTCTGATGTTAGCTTTGGAAACTAATGCTAACTATTATGCTTTTTGTTCATCATCTTTGTCCATTTCTTCAAGCATCTTCTCAATGTATTTGATGGAAATGAATCTAATTTTTTATTGTCCTAAATCATCATTAGTTACACCATCTTCAGCATGATAGCATTCCTTATCATACTTGGGCTTGTAATCTGATCTAAACTTCTTGACTCTTGTAGGACACTTAGATGCAAAGTGACCAACTTTGTTGCATGAGAAACATTCGAATGGTAGTTTTCCTTAATATTTCCCTTTACCTTTCCTTTCTTTCTTGGAAATCATAGCAATGATTTCTTCTAGTTGTGTATCCACTTCTTCATTATTAGTGGAGATGCCTATACATTTCTTATTGTGGACTGAGGCTTTGAAAGTTGTCTCACTTTTAGGTTCTATTTTCAATCTTGATATCTCAAATGCAGATATTTTGTTGATCAAGGTTTCTCTTTTGAATTATTTTGAGAATTGCATAGTTTCATCCAAGATGTTAATCTTGCTCTCATAGTATACTAGCAATGTGGTCATTAGTTTTTCCATTATATCATCCTCTGAAATTTCTCCATCATTATTCCTGATACCTGATACTGCTTCATTAATCCTCTGATTGTAGGCTCTGATGTTTTCTTCAAGTAGCATCTCTAAATTATTGTATGTTTTCTTCCATGTTTTCTGTGTACATTTTTTTCTTTGATATCTCCTTCAAACATTTCTTCTAAGTATTTCCAAATAGAATATGCTTTATATACCTTCTTGATCTTAGAAAATTCACTGTCAAATAGGGCACTAATTAGGGCTTCTTTGGCAATTGCATTTTGAGTGAACACTTCCTTTTGTTTAATTATAGAGTCTTCTTCTGCAAGGTCTTTCAAGGTGGGAACATCAATTGCATGAGTGGAAATTTCATAGATCTCAAATCCAATGCACTAAAGATGTGTTATCATTTTGTTCTTCCAGTCAAGATAGTTTTCTCCATCAAACTTAGGACTCTTTTTCCTGGAGTATGCCTACCTTAAGCTGTTAGGATTTCTCTCCAAGGCACTTAGCTATGATACCCAATTGTTAGAATAGTCCCTAGGGATAACTGAGAGGGGGGGGGGGGAATCTATTATCAGCTAGTTTGANCTCTCCAAGGCACTTAGCTATGATACCCAATTGTTAGAATAGTCCCTAGGGATAACTGAGAGGGGGGGGGGTGAATCTATTATCAGCTAGTTTGATTATTTTCTTCAATTAAATATAGAATAACATTAAGCATTAACACATTCAGATAACACAAGATAGAACACAACAATTTTGGTTACAGGGAAACTAAATAGGTAAAAATCCTGGTGGGAATTAGCACCCACAAAGAACTATACTTGAGTATAATTATCCCTATTAAGAGATCTTGCAACCCTGTTAGGATTTTTTCTTTACAATGCAATAATTAAAGTGACCTGGTTAAGGTTCTGACCCTATTAGGAGTCTTTTACAAATAACCCTGTTAGGGGTGAGGACTCACTATCCAAAAAACTCACTACTAAAATGATGAAGGTTGCAACCTTCAGTAAAATAAATATGCACTATATCTGATAAATGAACTATTTGAGTAGACCTACTATCTTGATCAGTTCCATTGTGTTGTATACTTCCACTTCTTCTTCACATAGATCTTTTCTTGATGAATGAAATGTCTCTATTGTCCCACAGCAATGGACATTATGTTATGTACTTTTTGTCTCTTTTCTTATCATTCACACTTAGCGTTCACCATATGAACTACTATAAGTATCTTCCCAAAAGATGTGATATTCATTGTCTTTAGGAGTCCCTTCAATACTTCTTTAGTCAGGAACATCAAGCACACAACCTAATTAGAATCACATAACCAAAACTGAATAGATGCGATACAGCACAAAGTTGGATCCACCAAATTAACTCCAACTTCATGATTCTGATAGAACACGTTTGGCACCTTTAGGTAATTACATTTAAATCATATCTAAACATGAATACAAACATGCATATGCCAAAGATAGGCACAACTCAAGAAATAATGTAATTACGTCAACTCTTCACAGATAATCTTCAGTCACTGTAACTGCCATAACTGATTAACATAACTCAACTGAAACTTCATATTTGACTCAGCGTGAATGCACATAGAATATAGAACATGTATAAACCATGGAAATAAAGATGCATAGCTCCAAAACATTTGTACTGATAATTTCATATAGAACACCGCTATATATTATATGTTATCATCGATGATAAAATATACAATCAACTATTTGCACAGAGGCAAATCTCCAACAATAACAATATCTGTCGTGTTGTTTTTGAAAGGAATCACTTCAGACCACCAGGTGCAATAATTAGTATCAGTCAAAATGTACTGGTGGTTGGCAGACGAGTTGGGGTTGATTTCCCTAATAAAGTCAAATGCTCATTGGGTGAAGGGTCTAGCATCGAAGACCAGCTACAAAGGCATGGTCAGGTTCTGCTACTGATGTGCCACTATTTGGCAAGTGTGGCATCTCCTAACATGAGTATAGACATCCTTAAAGATGCAGGGCTAGTAATACCCAGCCCAGAGGATTTGATGTGTAGTGGCGTCACCTGATCCATGCCTGGTTCCAAACTTTCTATGACATTATTTAATCATTTTTGTAGCTTGGTCCCTGTCAATGCACTGGAGGTATACCCCCTCATGATTCTTGTGAAAAAGTATTCTATTTTTAATCATAAAGTGTGAACTTTTTAGCCATAGGACATGACACTTATTTGGGGGAAGCCCCTCTAGGCATCTTTTGTTCAACAACAAGTATACCAGGTCAGTGTACCACAGATCTTGAGTGATGGACTTCACTATGTAAGTTTGGCATTCAATATCAGGAGTTCCTTCTTCCATCGCTCTACATAGTCCTTGGCCTCAAACTATCTTCATGGGTTACATTTCCAAATCATACACTTGGAGGATGGCCATCCATTTCCCCCATTATTCACCCAATTCACTCTATAGGAGCAGAGACTTAACAGCCTAGTCTGGGATGATAGCATGCACCTTGCTCCAGAGAATGTAATGCCAAAATTTCTTCATGACACGGATGAGAGAAAAGGCATGATTTTCCAAGGATGAATACCAGATTTTGGTGTTCTTAAAGGGGGAGCTCATGAAAGCTATTGGTCATTCTTCCCCTTCAACCTTTTTGGTCAAAATTGTTGTGGCAGAATGCAGCAAAGCAAAGGAGTTTATGCGAAAAGGGAGGGAATAGTCCAAACTAGCCAAGACTGGTGCCTCCATAATCATTTTCTTAATCTAGGTGAATGCCCACTTTTCTTTAGGACTTCACTCAATCTTTGTATCATTCTTCATCATCTCATTGAGTGGTTTTACTATCTTAGTGAATCCAGTAATGAACCACTGGACAAATTTTATCTTTCTGAAGAAATATCTCATTTCTTTCTTACTGTCGAGCATCTATAGATTTATTAGTGCTTCAACTCTCTCAGGGTCAATGGATATACCCTTCTTAGAGATGATATTCCTGAGTAGCTTCCCTTCATTAACCTCAAATATAAATTTCTGAGGGCTAAGGGATATTCTATACTGGTGACATCTCTCATAAATTTGGGCAAGGTGGGCAGAGTGATCACGCGTGTCCCAGGAAAAGATGGTCAAATCATCCATTTAGATGATTATGCACCAATTTACTAGGCCTTTGAACACAATGTCCATAGCCTTTTGAAATTTCACCCCCACGTTGATCAGGAAAAAGGGCATCCTTCGGTATGCAAACATTCCCCACTTGGTGGTGAACATTGTTTTGTCTCTATCTTCATATTTAACCATGACTTGGTTATTCCTAGAGTACCCATCTAGGAAGGACATTATTTGAGATCCATTCACAATTTTAAATACCTCATCCAACAAGGGGAGAGGGTGATTATCCTTCTTTGATGCCTTATTTAAATTGCAAAAATCCACGCAAAGGTGGATCTTACCACTTTTCTTCCTCATAGGGATGAGGTTGGCAACCCAAGTTGTGTGCCAGATTGGAAAGATAATCCGGGTTGACAGCAGTGTTTGAACCTCCTAATGAATTAGGGGTTCTATTAGTGGGTTTACCAGTCTTTACTTTTGCCAAAATGGCTTAGCATCTGGCTATGGTGGGATGGTATGGGTCATGATGGATGTGGTTTTCAAATATTCATACCCCCACACAATTACATCAATGTATTCTTGGAGAACCCCAGGAATCTTCTCCTTCTCTTCTAGAGAGCAAGAGGTTGCAATATGCACAATTTTTTCTTCACCAGCCTAGCTGATGTTGACCTTATTAAATTTTCCTCCCTCAGGAGGATGATATCTTTTCCCGCCCCTGAGGGTCTGAGTCAAAGATTTATTCTAGCGCTACCATCCCCTTAGGGATGGTGTTGGTTGGAAATTCTATGATCCCATAATCTTCTTCTTCACTCTACCCAGTATCTTCGTGATCCCTTTCTTCCACTATTTGGTCCTCAAAAACACCAACATTGGCCATGAAGGCTAGGATATGTTGATCATCCTCAAAGACCTGAAAGTGGGTAACATTTTCTAGAATGGATAGGGTGGAGACCATCTCAATGGAGAAATTTCAGAGCTGGGAACTAGCCATTGGCTCAAGGGTGCTGACGGATACGATAAGGGCATCTAAAACATAGTTTTTTTTCTAGGGGATGAGTTCAATGCCAAAGCATCAAAATATTCGATGAGGTTCCATGCCCGGTTGTGGTATGCGGCCAGCCTTTAATCATGACAAGTGTATTGGTTCCAAACCTTCTTAATGATCAACTGTGAATCATCCAGTGCCCGGAGGTGGGTGATTCCCTTCCTTAGTGCAAATATAAGTTCAATGACCAGGGCCTCATACTCTGTGACATTATTTGTGTAGTTAAACTATAGCCTATAAGATGTGCGAAATGATCTCCCCCATGGGTTGATCAATTCCACTCTAGCCCCATAGCCTTGTTTAGACTGGGACCCATCAAACTTCAGGGTTCACAAGTCATTGTTCATTGTCTAAGGTTGGGAAGGTGAAGTGGCCTCTGGATTATTTTTGGGAAGGTTGGGATGAGTTTCCTCCGACTTTAATGTCGCATGGGTAAGGTTTTCCTCTAGAGAGGTCTATGGTTGGGATGCCTGGACAAGTGGCACTATGGGAGTACCACTAGAATGATTGCTAGGTCAAGGAAAATTCACTTTTTGTTTCTTCTCTTGGAGGGAATTGATATGGTGGGTAGCAGTGGCAAGTCAAGACTCACACTCTAGTTAATAATGTTTTTGATAATGCACCCAGCACCAAGTGCTAGACAAGAGTGTAGTGGGAGTTTTTGTGATGCCTTGTGTGTTAACCTCACCTCCTATTTTTTTGTCTAGGTCCTAAATTCTCTGAGAGACTATGGGATCCTCCTCAAGGGAAAATTCAAATGTGAGGATCTTGAGGGGTCGGTACACCCTGGGAGAAGTCTTAGAGAAAAATGACTTCATTCACCCTCTCAACTTTGATGAGGGCATGCTTCATCCTGGGCTCACTTTCTACCCAAATTTGGTTTGACTACCCTTCCCAAGGGAGCCACAAGTGGGAGAAGTTAGTGGAGAAATACCTGTTAAGGGCCTTAGACCAATTCTGACTTAACAACATCCCATAGGTCTCTGGTTTCTCCACCACTTGGATGTCTATTATGCTTTATATTCAGGGGTCTTGGATAAGCTAAATATGGACATTCTTAAGCTCACCTACCATTTGTTGGAAAGTTGACTCCCAGGGAGTATATGGCTTAATTTTTGTTGTCATTATGGCAATAAAGTCATATGAATTTTTTGATAGTTAACTATGAAGTGAAAATTGACTAAGTGTAGAAGTCAAAATAGAATAGTGTCTAGAAGTTGATCAGGGCATCAGCACACATGCGTACGATCACATCAGGATATGCCCATTTTGAATAAATCTCTATGGTATGTTATTATTCTTACCCTATACATGCATGGTACAAAATAGCAGTACAAACAAGTTACTAAAAGAACAAGTTCACCAGTAGTCCAGAATACAGAGTATGAAGTCGACTTCACTATTTTGATTAGTGTGTAATCTTTTGTTATGTAACAGATAAGTTCCTATTGTAATAAGTTTGTAAGCATGTAATAAACATTTTTGTAAACACGCTTAAGCCAATTTGGTTGGAAGCATTGTGTATTATGTTTTTGGGCCAACTAATTATCTAAACACTGATTCACCCCCC
>MU225579.1:1350713-1369923 GCA_018584345.1 Thuja plicata | reverse complement strand
TGTGATTGGAACAAAATGGATTTTCAAAAACAAAATGAATGAAGAAGGTATAGTAATAAGAAACAAAGCAAGATTAGTATGTAAAGGATATGCACAGAGAGAAGGAATAGACTACACTGATACATTTGCCCCTATGAGTAGACTGGAAGCCATAAAATTGTTTTTGGCATATGCAATAGTAAAAGACTTTAAAGTTTATCAAATGGATGTCAAATCAGCATTTTTGAATGGTGACTTAAAAGAAGTCTACATAGAATAGCCTAAAGGATTTAACCTTTCAGATAGACCAGAAATGGTATGCAGACTGAAGAAAGCACTTTATGGACTTAAGCAGGCCCCGAGAGCTTGGTATGAGAGACTTGATGTTTATCTCACCAAGATTGGATTCAAGAAAGGAGTAGCAGATTGCAACTTGTTTACAAGAGAAACACCTGATGGATTACTATTAGTTTCCATATTTGTTGATGACATTATCTTTGGAGGAAATGAAAAGCTTAGTACAAAATTTTCAAAAGAAATGTAGAATGAATTTGAAATGAGCATGATTGGTCCTATAAAATACTTTTTAGGACTGAATGTAAAACAGACAGATAAAGGAATATTCATTAATCAGTCAAAATATGTGAAGGAAATATTGAAAACTTTCAAGATGGAGGATTGCAAGCCAATATGCACTCCCATGATCACAGGAAGTAAACTTTCAAAAGATGATGACTCCACAGCAGTTGATAAAACATTGTAAAAATCTATGATTGGAAAGCTTATTTATCCAACTCAATCAAGACCTGACATATCTAATGAAGTTGGCATTGTTGGAAGATTTGCAGCTGAACCCAAGCATAATCACCTAATGGAAATTGAGAGGATATTTAGATATCTTAAGGGAACTATAGACTATGGTTTATGGTATCCTAAATCAGAGAATACACAACTTCGTATGTATACTGATGCAGATTGGGTAGGTTGTATTGATGATAGGAAGAGCACTTTAGGAGGAGCAGTATTTCTTGGAGAAAGGTTGGTATCTTGGACAAGCAAGAAGCAAAACTATATTTCTCAGTCAATGACAGAGGCATAATATGTTGCAGCAGCACTAAATTGTACAACAATTGTTTGGATCAAAAAGATGGTTAAAGACTTTGGTATTCAATTTGATTATCCTATTTTTATTCGTTGTGACAACACTAGTACTATTAACATGTCCAAGAACCCTGTGATGCACACAAAGACAAAACACATAGAGATCAAGTACCATTAACTGAGAGAAAAATTTGTAGACAAGGAAGTGAAATTGGACTATGTAAGCACAAAAGATCAGTTGGCAGACATTTTCACAAAGCCTTTAGAAAAGGATACTTTTGAGTATCTAAGGGAGAAGTTGGGATTAATTCCCTCTCCTAAGTTTGATTAGAGAAAGTAGCAAGTACATCAGTCCTGTGTGACTGATGAATGGTTGAATACTCTACTTCTAGAGTAGTTCCTGTGCATAATGATTTATGGTGCCCTTTTCCATTGATGTCAATGGGGGAGGATGTACTAAAAACAAGGAACACAAACAAAGAGCTAAAAAAGGAACACATACAAGGAGCTTATACTCTGGGGGAGTATACATATAAAACATAGTCTATGTAATTGGAGCAGTGTAGATGAATATTTGATGAGGATATTGAGAAGATTGTAAAAGATAGAAGACACCATGAATAGAAGTTTTTTTTATCATATGTTTCCATCAATTCCAAAGGGGGAGATTGTTGGAGATTTGATTCTGAAAAGTTGATTGATTGTATGTTTGTCATTGATGACAACATATAATACACAACAGTACTTCTGTATGTACTTATCCATATGATGACATGAAGACTTGCGTGGATAGATACATGTAGTTGACATGTTTATTATGCTATGTTCATACATGCAGACCCAGATATAATATTTCAATAAAGATATGTAATTCTGTTATTGACGGTTACAGTTCTAGAGGAATAACGGTTTAAGGCCGATGTATGTAACATGTTTATTGAGGTGCGCCTATCTTTAGGATATGCATGTGTATATTCATGATGAGTTATGGGTTATTGATATTAATCTAAAGGTGCCAAACATATTTCAAAAATATTATAAAGTTATGGTTAAATTGGTGAAGCCGACTTAGTGAAGTGACGGGTCTATTTAGTTTATACTTGCACAGTTGTAATTATGATTGCACACTTAGTAGAGCCAACAAGGATGTTATGAAGAGTTATCTTATAGTTCCCATGATCTCATACTTTGAGTATGTACTTATAGAAGGTCATTTGTGATAAGAAGAGTTGCAAAATCCAGAGATAAGAAAAGCAGAGCAGAGTGTTAAAGCAGCAGAGCTATATTTATCATATGTTGATAATATAGATATTGAATTTAAAGCTTTCAAAATAATGATAAGATTGTTATAGTGCTTTACAAGAGGTTAAAGCATTGACACACAAAAGGAACTGATCAGACAAGTAGTATCACAAGCAATAGTTCATCTTGTTGATACAGTGTGTATCAAATATCCAAAAGGTTGTAGCCTTCACCACTTGGATGGTGAGTCCTTGAACAGTGAGTCCACCACCCCTAACAGGGTTATTGTAAAAGACTACTAATAGGGTCAGACCCTTAACCAGGTCACTATACTACTGCATTGTAATGAACAACTCCTAATAGGGTTGAAAGATCTTTTAACAGGGATTACTATAAACAATATAGTTCTTTGTGGGTACTAATTCCCACCGGGGTTTTTACCATTTGGTTTCCCCGTAACTAAATTGATTTGTTGTGTAATGTGTTATCTGAATGTGCATTTAATTTATATCAATCTGGATTAATAGGTAAAAAAAATTTAAAGTTTCTGATAACTGATTCACCCCCCCCCTCTCAGTTATCCCTGAAGTATTCTAACAAGAAGTTCTTCCGAGTACCATGTTGAAAGGTGTGCTTTGCCCAATCCCGCAAGGAGCTTTGTTTAAACTGCAAGAAAAATCCAAGGCTAGGTTGTAAACCTTTTCCAGAGTGTCATGGTAATTGGGGTGATGGTTCTCCAAAGGAGAGTGGAAAAAGGGGGTCCATTGCATTAAGGTACATCTAGATGGTTACATCCATGGATGGGATGAAGGGGCCCGTGCACCGCTTCAAGGCACATTGGAACTAATGAATAAATGTTGTAAGGGGTTCATTCAGTTCCTTCCTAATGGAGATAAAATAGTTGTAGGACCATGTCGGGTCCACATGTATGCGTAAAGCCGCCAAGAAGGCATCCTCCATGTCCTGCCAACTGTTGATGAAGTAGGTCGGCAATTTAAGGTACTAGTTTAACTCATTCTGTCCCAAGGACAAAGGAAACATCTGGGTCACAACATCTTGATGTTGGATCTAGTGTCAATTCAATTCATCTTTGTATGCCTATAGATGCTCTTTTGCGGTTCATGAGCCTAAATGCTCATATCAAGGGCAAATCTTCTCCGGATGTAGAGGAAGATCGTTGGTAGCACCAGGAAACTGCCCCATTGGGGACCCAGTGTTAACAAAGTACATAGCCATTGGGGGTGATGAATTTTGACTAGGTGGGGCATTGGTTACTGGGATTTTTTGGGAGACATGGGTATTTTGAGATATAGTAGATCCCCAAACAATGTTGGTTGGCTTCTTAGTTTGTGAGGTCTGCTTCTTTCAAGCAGGAGGCTCGAGTTCAAAAAACTTTCAGGATTGGGGGCTAATGTAAGGAATCTTTCAAATCATTTATGTAAAAATAACCCAATCCCACTACAGGTATGCTTTCTAAAACTATGTCTTTGGGAACCCTCGGGTGGTGTTAGGTCAAAATCTTCCAAAAGGGACGAGCTCATGCCCTCCTTCTAGCACCATTTTCTGTTGATGGGACTTTCTGACCGGTACGCCAATAGATGTAAGTTGTCACTAGGTACTAGGGTACCAGACAACTTCACTTGTAAAGGTTGTCTGGGGAATAAATTCACTGGGCCTTCAAGCACCTGAGAGTCGGGTCTCGATAGTGTAGGAGCTAAGTTAGGAGTGGGACTATTTTGTTTGGGGGGATAGTTGGTTTTCTTGGCTGATCTTCTCCGAGGACTTTGTTAGGTTGGTGTTTCCTGCAAGCATTTGGATTATCAAAGAAACTTCAAAAGATATGCTAGGGTTAGAGTGTATTCATTCTACTTATAGTTGTGCAAATACATTTGAAACATCAACAATGCTCTAATTGACTATACTAAATACTAAACATATAAAGAAGCAGCTATTCATGCATGTTCAATAGCAAGGGGAAAGAGGTCGTTAATCTACTTAAACATTAGAGAAAAGGACATTAGAAACATACAACACAAAAGAGTGTTAACTTAGAGATCAAGACACCAACAACATAATTGCAAGAATGCTTCCTTCTTTATTAATAGTTTTCCAGGTGTACATTAATGGCTCCAAGAGAATCTATCTACCAAGAACCATTAAGAACTACTGAGAATTGAGCTCTACAACTAAAATAAATGGAATGTTGAAATGATATTACTATGGACTGCAAAATCATCAATTTCACTGACCCTTGAAATGAGGTTAGACTTGTTATTTATACACATACTTTCCCTAAAGTTAACTAATCTAACTTTAAAATCAATAATAAAATACAATATTCGGTGACTAGTACTACCTACACCACTTTACAACCACCTTGAGAAGAATAGAGACCTGACATGTCAGAAGAATAAGACAAGGAGAGAAGTATGTAAAAATTAGCATCGACAAGAGTGGTGGAGGAAGAAAAGAAGAAGTCTGATCTCTCTGAAACTTGAGGCTACATGCCTCATCAATGCAAGAAATACTCACTATCTTCGATGCACCAGGTAGTTAATGCTGGAGCGGTGCCTTGGGAAGACCACCTATCAGAACCATCCTTCGAGCTGACATGCCTTGCTGGGGTCACCTACTTTCTGACACCCTTATTGATTGTTGGATAGCAACTGGTCAGCTCCAGGGAACCTAAACACAGGCCACCAAAAGAATACAAAACTATTGGATCTGGGACTCCAAGATTTGGGAGCTTGTACTCAAAGAATAATGAATGTGAAAGAATGCACCATGCTGGTGAAAATCCCCAGAATCTAGAGAATTTTATTGCCCTTTTCTTTTCTTAAATGCCTCCAAAATTTGCTTGATGCCATCCTCATCTATGTCCTAAATGCTGCTCCATCGACCATGGATAGCTTCAAACTTCTCCTCAACTTCTCTAGCCCTATTCTAAAATTAATCTACTATCTTTATGATGTCATGAGCCAGGAGCATCATCTTAGATAGCCTTGATAACCTTCCTCCATTGAAATCCCTGGCAGACTTATACAAGGACTCCATCACCTCATCATACATACTAAGGACATAGTCCTCTAGGGCGCATGTTCCAGTGGTGAAGGGATCAAATTGAGACACCCTTACCACAAATTCTTTAAATATGCCCAAAGGATACCAAACCAAAACTACTTTCTCTCTTAGGGCCTTAACCAATTTCTTGCATACCTCGATCTTGATGCAAAGTCAGGAGTACTTTTCCTGGAGGGACTCAAATGATTTTTCCCCCAAAATTCCCGTCTCTGTGATGGCCTCTTCCCCAGAGTTGAAGACTTCATCCAACCCTATCTTCCATCCTTCATATTTCTCTTAGTCTCCCTCCCATAGGACAGTGGAGATGTTCACCTGGTTCAAGAGATTGTTGATCTGGTAAAGATCCGAGAGTGATACCACTAAAAATGGCCTTACGGCCATTATCAGCTCAATGATCCACCTGTCCATAGCCTAGGCATTCTTCTTCATTTCCCTTAGAGTATCCATGTCACCCTGTGTGAGTGGTAGTTTGGAGGTGGAATTTTTTGGATGGATCTTGGCCAGGGGCTGCATAAGTTCTATCAAAATTTCAAGGAGATTCTCATTCTTTTCTCTTTCCTCCTTCAACTTTTGGGCCTATTTGTCATACTGGGCCTCTACTTCTTGAGTCGCCTCTCATAGTAGGTCTAATTATCCCTACTTATCTCTCCTCCCTAGAGGTACCTCCATGATCACATAATCTTTGGCCCTTATTGCTGTTTCATCTATATCTGGGGGAGGTGTCACAATTATTGCAACTGTGCTTCCTTCTAGACCAGTCCAGAGGGTATAGACTATTTGGGCCCTTTTAGGCTTCTTGGCCTCTATGTTATGCACCATCATTTCGGCCAGGGAGAGTGGAACACATGTTGCTTCCACTAGGGCCTTCCTCTTTCTAGATTCCAATAGCCATTGCGGTGGCAGGGGCGGTTTTTCTGCTAAGGCTTGGGTGTTGGGACTCCCTTCGGATTCTGGCAGTGCATTCTCAGTATCTACAGTGTCATCAGGCTCTTTCTCCTCTTTCTGTTCCTGTTCCTTTTTTTAATTTTATTTCTCTCTGAAGGCCTCAGTGTCTTCTATCCTTTTGGAATCCTCTCTTGTGATGTCTGGGATCTCTTCTTTACTGGTATCAGCATCACCTATATCATCAGGGATCTCCCTGTCCTTCTCAGCATTAGGCGAATCAACATTCATATCCTTGGGTGTTCTCCCTTCACCTTTTTGCCATTGTTCTTCTTTTGCATCATTTGCCAGGATATCTTCCTCCATTGGAACATCTTCTAGAGGTGGCGGAGGTATCTGGCCTAGGTTTAGCAATTGGGCCAGTGTGATTATCTCACTGAATGTAATCCTAGGTAGAGGGTCACCCAGAGTAACCAAAGGCTTCTGGAGCATGATGATTGGGGGTATACTTGATCCCATGGGTCTAATTTCCCCAGTCCTTGATTGCTTGTCTATTTTTTTCCTTGGTTCCTTCTCAATCTCCTGGAACGGTGTTTCCTCCCTCTTGGGCTTCTTTTGTGCTTCTTCTCAGACTTCCTGCTCTAAGGCAGCTTCTTCTTTCAAGAATTCCTTTTTGGCAGGGTCTTCTCCTTTTCTTGAGTGGCAATTTCTTCTGCCGCCTGATCTGTCTCCCCATACAGGTTCATAAGCTCATCCATCCCAATGAGGTCATCAAATTTTTCATGTAGGGGAGAGTCCTTTGTTACATCCTCCAGTTTAGGAGAATTCAAACTGATCTCTACTAGGGGAATATTGGGCATATTGGGGCCCGTTTCTATCCTTGGGGTGGGGTTCACCTTTTGCTTCTTCTTTCTTTGTAATGGGGCCTCGACATCTAGAATATCTACAGAATCTGCCTCAAAAAACATCTTCCTTCTCATTAGTGTTTCCAATGAAGGGGATCCCGTTGGGTAGGTGGATCCTACTAGGGTTGTGAGGAGGCCACGGGAAAGCTGGGCACTTATCTTCTAGCTTGTCAGCCTTGATTCCTCCATCTTCTCTCATATCTATTCCATCATGGGGAGTGGGCCTTTGGGTGGCACTTGGGTTAGGGGCCCTTCTTTATCCTTCCCCTTGCTTTTGCTAGATCCTGCAGCTCTGGAGATCGATGCAGACCTTCACATAATTGGGCCTTTTTAGGTGCTCCTTGGACACACCCAATCAAAATACTTATGACTATTTTCTATAATGGGGTGGCATACCTCCTCAATTTTTAAGTTCATTGGGGTGCCCCAATCCACCGGAGGGAGATCCAATTTATCAATCCCTTGCTCTTTGTACAATGGGTCCTCCATAGACCCAGCATCTATAAAACCCTTTGGGAAACCTCGAAGGTCGAGCACTTTCATCAAGCCTTTGGACATCTATGAATGCTGGCAGGCTCAGAGATTAAAATTGTCCTGCCAGTTAGCCCAAAATCGTCAATATCATCTATATATGGTGGGGACGCCCATGGAAGTGTCATTGCTATCTTACCCAGCAAATCAAAATTGCTTCTGGTATGGTGGAATTCCACCAGTCCCAAGCTCTTCAGTTCATTTTCGGCTTCCTTTGTCGAGGTAAGGATACAAGAATAGTTCCCACAAGATATTGGGAATGGGACATTGGTAACCTTCTTCCATGTGAAGAGGGCATACAGTGCCGGAATCTATCTATAGTATTGCAAAAGAATGATTCTATCCCTAAAATATCAAGGGAGTAGATAGGGTTTCTCAGAGAAGCTGGTCACCCAAATGTATGTATGCTGTTGGAATTGAATGAAGTAATTTCTATAATTACTCACTAGGTTCATCACCTTTTGTGACAACCGGTACCCAATGTTTTGAATAAGTGTCAAGATGTTATGGTAAATGAATGCATCATTTACCTGGCACAAATTAGGGAAGTTGAGTTCCCAATGGACCTAGGGATAATGATCCCATGGCACCAACTAGCTGAGCCTATTCCTGAGAATGCCCACTTCTAAAAAACCTAAAAAGAAGGTCTCTATTGGGCCAATGTCCATAGTACATAGGATGTCATGTGGAACTTTGAAGTCTAGAGGACACTCTTTACCTATGCATCCACATGGTTGGTGATGATAGCCACCCAATTGAAAGTATGAATATGGGTGGTGATGCAGTAGAGAAAGTAATACATCGATGTTGAGAAGTCCTAGGCATGGGGCTCTCCAAACAGCCTGCATATAAATATAATCCCTGCCTGGATACATCCTCTAAAATCTCCATGGGGAATCTCTAGCTTCATCTTTCTATAGTCTCTTCTTGGGGACTTTAGCTAGTGAGTGTTGAGATATTTCTGGGAGAGAAGGGAAGCTTCCCCAAACTCCTTTAATGACACAGACTGGGAGAGAACAATGGCTCCCTTCAACTGGGGGATCCCAGCCCTGAGGCAAAATTAGTTGCATCAAGATTGACGATGGGCACTAGATAGTGTAGTGGTCGAGGATCGGTGAGAAAAATAACCTGGGTGGGGGTGTTTTAGAGTGTTTCTAGTTGGATTATTAGCTCTGGTACTTTCACTAAGTAGGGAAAAATTGCAGCTTTGATCATCCGAGAGGTGGCCATGTATTTATCCATATCATCTCTGACAGTCTTTTATTGGTATATGGACCCCATGAAAACACCCTCCCTGAGGTATTTGGAAGTTACTTGTAGTTTGGCCAGCATCTTTTCGGCCTTAGTCTTCGTGGCCGCCTGAGTGGAGGTACTTGGCAGCTCTGAGCTTTCAGGAGGAGTGATCAATTCAAACATTTTGATCAAACTATCTTCAACCTACAAGACTAGAGAATTTTTAATACATAAAATGATGAAAACAATAATTTTTTACGGACTCCAAGGAATTCACCATCATTTTGCACCTATCCAAAAGTGTTAGCACGCATAAAAATCCCAAAATATCAAAGTTAGCAAGGATCAAATTCTAATCAACACCTGGGGGCTCCAGGGAATTGGTTTAGGTGACAAAAATGAAATGAAGACCTAGGGGCTTCCCAACACCTGGAGTCCGAAAAACTAGCCACTGTCAAAGTGACCGGTAGTGAGCCAAACTTGGCTAACATGGGTCATCATGTGGCCACACGACAAGTGACATAAAGGCTCTTAATGGTGACAAGTGGGCTGACACGGGGGAATTAAATGCTATATGGGATGGGATTTTAATGCTTGTTTGTGGGAAATTAATCTTTCCATTAAGACAACATGACAGAGGAGAGAGAAAGACACCATGGCTCGAACAAGTGAGGTGCCGAGTTTGAGCCGTGGTGAATACCTCTCTGACAAGCTCAACAATTTGGTTAGGATGTGAGGGATCACAAAGAGCTCACCATAATGGAAGGATAGGCATGGAACACACCCTAATATACAAAGCTACTGAGGGCCGAAACACAGCAAGGGCCAAAGCACAACTCGTAGGCCAACCAAAAATGAGCATATATATAGCTATATATAGAGGATATTTACACTATCATACAAAATATAAAAATGCTATTCTAAAATACAACCACACAGAGGGTGTAAAACCCTCTAGAAGAGCTGAACCACCAATGGGAGGGGACAGAAAAACCAACACAAATACGTGGCAAAAAAAAAATAGAACAAAACCAGGTGAGACAAAAGCAAGAAAATCAAAAAACCAGAAACCAGAGAAAAGAGAGCCGAAAGGCCTACCTAAAAACATGGGGAATGTGGTAAGGTGAGCACAGGAGGCACTCTATAATTGGTTCACCTTGGAATGACCATTAAAGAACCACTATTTACTATAGTTTGAACATTGTTAATCACCAAAATAAATTTGCACTTAATCACTTTGAATCACCTTAATCGCTTTGGTAATCGCTCTGAGTGTTTTGATCATAGTAAATGTGAAAGTGATAGGTAAAACATATTTATACCCTAAGGGTAAAAACATATTTAATTCCTCTACAAACTCTGGAATAGGAAAACCTCTAGACTCTGGTCTCGGGGATTCCATGTAGCCACATCTTCTCACAAAAGAAGACATGAAGGCAAACAAACCCAAAGTCTGGGGTGCAAATGACTCAAACAAACAAACACACTCTGGGACCAGGTCCTGGAGACAAAATAAGACAAGAACCAAAAGAAACAACCCTTGTGAAAGAAAATCCTAGAGGGAAACAAAGGAAACAAAAGAAACCAAAGAAAAGGCAAAAGCGAAAAGGGGGACCCATCATTTTTCCTACAAAATGTAGGGACCGGTATGCAGAGCATAATAGGATTAAGGTTAGATACACCCCATGGGATATTTTAGGCCATGGATTATAAAGAAGTTCCTTTTATTTGTATAATTAAGGCCTTTCCTTATAAGTTGGTTGCATAACCTAAAAAAGTACTAACAATGAGTGTAATAGTTGTGGATATTCCTCCTCAATATGGAATGCTATTGTCAAGAAAATAGAGTGCTTCAATGGGAGGAAGTATTCATTGTGATTTATCATTTCCTATGTTTAATATTTATGTTGAGAACTTTAAGGTATCTCGAAAGATTAGAACTCCTTACATGATTGAGGAAGAATAAAATGATAATATGAACTGTTTCCTGGACATTGAGATGGGATCTTTCCAAGTGAAAGAAAAGTAGTTTGAAGGAAGGTTGCAACCCATAATGTTATATGAAGATAAGACAAATTTATTAGAACAAATTAAGTCATGGGTTATGTATTTTGATTGTACTATTTCTAGGGAGGGGGTTGGTGCTGGATTTTTTTTAATAGCTCCCATAAGAAAAACATTCAAATTCTCATTCACATTGTTATTTGCATGTACTAATAATGTTGCAGAGTATAAAGCTTTGCTGATATGATTGAAATTGGCTTCAATACATGGGATCAAATGTGTCAGAGTTATTGGAGATTATGAATTGGTCCAATTATGCTTCAAAAAATCATAGATTGAAATAATACCAAAATGGTGTTTGGGATTGTAATATTGAAAAATGTTGAATGTGATGTTGATGTGAATGTGATGTGTGAATGTGGGGTTGGTTTGTAATATATAAAATGGTGTTGATTTGTTATGATTATTGATTGGGATGTGATTGATATGTAGATTGTTCTTTGAATTACCTAGATTGTATTGGATTCTTTTAACCTTGATTGAATTTAATTGATTATGTATTGCAATTGTGATTAAGGAGAAGATAAGATGTTCCTTTTTATCCTCACATGCACAAATGGAAGATCCAAGTTGATCAACCCCAAAGAAGGGCTAATGCACAAATGAATCAACTATTTGGAAGGGAGAATAACAAAGGAGATACCTTAAATTTTGTTAATTATATGCATAGAAATTATATATGACAGTAATTGAAGAAATAGGAGAAATGCACTAACCTTGAAATATTCCAAATCAAAGAATTCTATTTTCTGAGGTCTGTATTGAGTTTTTGGAAAAACTAATAGTTGATCCCAAACCAAAACGCAGAGATGAACAAAACCCAGAAATATTTTTCTGGTCTAACATCGTCTTATGAAAAAGGTCGACTTTGACCCACAAATGTCAACCCTAACCCAATAATGTCGACCCTGACCTACACAGATCTGAAAGTGACTCTGTTTGCGGATCTCAGAAGTTTGTCAAAAAGGGTATCCAGATCTGGTCTCAAATCAACTATTCTCTACCTATACCTACAAGAGAAAGGAGACTTTTTGTTGGGGGGGGGAGGGGTTTGCCTTGGTCAAACCCTGATTTTGGAATTAACCTCAAATGTATGTAATTGAAATTGCAGAAATGGACAAAGTAGATGCATAAATTCACCATGCTTGTAAAATTCCTTGCGGAGGATTCAAATCCTTGAATCCACAAGCATGCTTCAAAATGTGGAATGTAGAAAGGTAGGATGTCTTCAATCTCTTTCTTGTAGATCTCAAACACCAAGTCTTGAATGGGTTCTTGAATTTGGAAGAGGCTTGGAAGAAGATGGATGGAGAGATCACCAAAAGGGCACCGTGTAGCTTCAATCCTTCAATAGCCTCCAATGGATCTCCTTCATGAAAATGGATACTTGAATGAATGGATTCTTGCTTGAAATCTTATTTGATTTCTTGATCTCAATTAGGAATGCTTGATCACAATTAGAAGACTTCTTGTTTCTCAATCTTTCTTAGAGAAAATGAGAGAGAAAGCTTCTCTTTTATATGGAATTAGGGCACAATCTTCCAAGGAGGCCTACATAGGAGAATTAAATTCCCATTAAATCCTTTACCCCTAGGAGAGGAACTATATTAAATATAATTTAGGAATCAACGCTTCGGAACCCAAAACAGCTGACCCGGAAGCGGGAAATACTTTTTGCAAAGGCCGACCTCCAAAATCTATGAGACCCCGGGCTCTAAACCCTGGGTCAAGGTCAAGGTTGACCCTGACCTAGGTCAAGGTCAAGGTTGACATAGACCTAAAAGGTTGACCCTGACCTTGAAGCCCAGAATCACCAATCTGCAGTCCAGAATGCAGAAATCAGGCTAAACAGGAGTGGAAAGAGGGATAGAACAAGGGGGAAGCCATGTCAAGATCGGGAACCCATTCAAGGTGCTTGCCATGACCCCAAACCACTTACTTGAAAGACTAAACATGTCTACAATGGAAGTGCTTCCATTTTTTGACTATGCAGGGATGAACTTGAAAATTTTGATGCATTTGGTATTTATTGGGTGGACAGAAGTCAGAACAAAATGGAAGATTTTTTAGCTAACATTGCTTTAAGGCTGGAAGATATTACATTTGCTGGAATCCCCAAAATAGATGTTCAATACTAGATAATGTGGATTTTTGGAAAGTTTTTGATGATGATGTGGATATCTGAAGATTTTTGCACTATGAGATAGAGTTTGTAAATAAGGAAATAGATTTTAGTGGGTATGTAAAGATCAGTGATGGAAAAGATATTGTCTTAGGTAAAGATTTTTTTTATTTAAAGTCAAACAAAGTCCTAAAGGGATTAGTTGTGCTTGAAAGATAATTTGAAAACAAGGATAAGTCATACTCTGTTACAAGTGTAAATAAACTTTAGGATTTGGAGGAGGTGAATATAGGAACAGTTGAGGTTCCTAAAAACTTATTTATTGGAAATAAAATGTCACCTAAAGTAATAGAGGATCTGATCAATCTCTTGAGGAGGTATAGGAAGGTTTTTTCATGGACATATGATGATCCCAAAGCATACAATTAGGATTTTTTCCAACATGAGATCCCTCTGAAAGAAGATGCCAAACCTTTCAAACAAAATAAAAGACCTATAAATCCCACATTAAGGCCCAAAATGGAGCAAGAACTAAAGAAGTTTAAGGATGCAGGGATAATTAAACTCATTAGACATTCTTCTTGGGTTCCCAACTTAGTTCCTATCAAGAAAAAGAATGAAGATATAAGTTTGTGTGGATTTTAGAAACTTAAATATATCTTCCCTCAACGATAATTATGCTCTCCCTAATGTGGAAAACATGTTGCGGAGAGTTACTAGCTGTGAGTTGATTTCCATGATGGATGGATTCTTTGGGTATAACTAGATAATGGTTAAAGAGATAGAACAATTCAAAACTACTTTCACTACACCATGGGGAACATAAGTTTATGTTAGAATGCCTTTTGGCTTGATAAATGTTGGAGCCACATTTTAGAGGGCTATGGATGTTTCTTTCTCAGATTTATTGTAGAAATTTCTAGAGGTTTATCAATATGACCTCATAGCCTATTCTAAAAGGGAAGAGCAACATTGTGAGCATTTTGAAAAAAAAATTGAAAGAGCTCTAGAATTTGGGATTTCTTTGAATCCTAAGAAATGTACTTTTGGGGTGACTAAAGGTAAGTTATTGGGGCACATTATTTCAAATATGGGGTTAGAATTGATCTAGAAAGAGGTGCTTCTATAGATAGATTTCCACTTCTAAAAAATGTAAAAAGGTATCCAATCTTTATTTGGACAGGTAAACTTTTTGAGACGCTTTGTTACAAACTTTGCTAAAAAGAGAAGACCTATATCCAAGATGAAGAAAGATGCAAAGATGGAATGGAATGGAGAAGCCACTCTGTCAAGCTATCAAGGATGCCCCTTTTTTAAGAACTCCTGATTATTCAGAGCCTATGAACACTTTTTTTTGCATCATGCCACACCATTGTTGTTGTTTTGTTGCAGAAGAATGAAGAAGGATTTGAACAACCTATTACCTCTTTTAGAAAATCACTACAAGTTGCAGAAATTAAGTATGATATTAATGAGAAGCAAGCCTAGGCACTAGTAAAGGTTGTAAAAGCATTTAGATGTTATTTGGTAGGTGTTATAGTAGTTTCTTATGTTCCTTTAGCAGTAGTTAAGGACATCTTCATATAAAAAGAGGTGTCTGGGAAAAGATGCAGATGGATTAACAGGATCCATGAGTTATGTTGGTTGTATTTTCAGTTCTGGTGTTCACCCTAATTTTTTTTTATGTTCTCGTGACTGAAAGTCGCCCAAATGTTGAAATCATGTTTGAAATTGAAAAATCCTTTAAAAAGTTCCATGTTTTTAGGTCAAATTCCAGTGAAGTAGTCAAAAATCCTATGTCTTAAGTCTTATTATGTGCAAAAATATCGAAAACCCTAGAAATGTTAATCAGGTTTATATTTTTGAGTTACCTTTTTGGAAGCTTAAGTCATGAAATAATTCATGTGCCTTTTAAGATTAGTCGCCTAGTCTCTTAATACTAAATGAATATTCTATTTTATTTTGAGACTTAGCGATTCACCTTAATCGGGTTGTCCCTAAGAGAAAGGCATATTCCTTTAAAAGGTCATGAGACTTAGCGATTTCTCTTTATCATGAAGTCTCCAAGTGATTTTCCCTTTTAAATTTTTTGTGGTGATAGGTAGACAAAGGCTATGGTCATAGTATTGTGGTACTAATCATTGCATAAGGAAAGGTGTTCGGAAACTTGGATTTTCCACAGTCGTGCAGTCTCCATCATGAGTCAAAAAATAGGATGTCGCCAGTTCTCAGAAAGAAACTAAGGTTAAGAGATTTGTTCAGTGATAAGGAGACAATGTACAGTTTCATGGTCACTAGATAAGGAAAATGATAGTTAAGGCATAAAAAAGGGTAAAGGTGGTTACTAACATGACATTGCCGAAATCATATGCCAATAGGAATGCAAAGAATTAATGAATAAGTAGGAAAAGTAGCTAAAATGTATAAAAAAGAGCCAATCATATCAAAGGTGATTTTGTTTGAATTTTATAAGGGTTTTTACTATGAATGCACTCATTTGAACCTGATTTCCTATCACACTTAGAGCCTACGGCTAGGATTTGGATTAGTGACACAGTATGCAAACTTGAAGGCTGAAGTGACCAATTTTTCAATTATGAGCTTTGTACTTTGAGAATTGTTACCATAGAAGGAGTATATGACATTCATTAGTAGTTACTTTGCATTTAGAGAATTCCAGGGTGAAACATTTGCTAAGTTTTATGTGTCTAAGAGGAGAAGTGTTGATTTCAAGGAGTGAACTTAGTGAAGTTTTTATTGAATTTAAAGTAATTGTTCCAGGAATTCAATGCTTTTGAATTCTCTTTTGTGTGTTCCAAAAAAGAATAAGTTTTCTAAGAATAGATTTGTCTAAATATCGGTCAAAAAGGGTGTAGAGCCACACAGAATTGAACAAAATGAGCAAAGCACTTAGTGTAGCCTCCACCAGTGGGAGAAGTGATGATGTTGATCGAGATGCCAAAGGAAAGAGAAACTTTTCTGATGAGTTCCTGAAGCTGCTACCTGGTTCCACTCAAAACAAGAAGGCGAATGCAAATATTCTATCATATGAATATGCCAACATAAGGGATGCAAAAACTCGAGGGTCCACAGGTTTTTTCTCTTTTCAATTATTTTTATAAAAATTGTGATAAGGCTATGCCTATTTCAAACCATTAGACTTGTGGATTGGCTAGGTTGTTAGTCCCTGATGTCTCTATAAATGTAGACTTATTCCTGGGACTAGCACACCACTATGACCCATTAAGAAAAATAATTAAGAATAATGATGACACTCTCTTGTTGTCCTTGAATACAAATTCTTTCATCCAAGATTTTGGCTTATACAACACATTGTCCACAGAGATAGACCTCACTAGACACGAGGAAAGGTATAGGTTACAGTCTATAGTGGTCAGGCTTTAGATAAAAAGGCACATCCTTAGTGAGGTCAGAGACCATACTACCCCTGTACTAGGAATTGCACCCTATTGTTACAAGGATTTGAATTTCTATATGAAATATGTTGCATATGCCCTACATAGAGTGTTGGGCAAGGATGCAAGAGCTACGAGAATTGGTGTTGGTATTCTTATGATGGTCTTGGACTTTCAGGATGTACATTCCAGCACCACCTATGACTACATTCAATATATTATCAACATGATCCATGAGGGATTTGTTGCCATTCAAAAGAAGGAGAAGGATCCTAAATTCCTGAATTATTCAATTCTGATGCATCGATTGTTGCATTTCAACTATAATACCATGGACTTGACAAATTTGAACCTCAATGGTTATATTACAACTAGCCTAACCCTATCTAGTTTTGGATTATAATTTGGAACTTCACTGCTAAAGACTATGACTTTTGCGGATTTGAGAATTGGGTAGTTTATCCATTAATGCAAAGTCTAGGTGTGAATAAGACTAGGCTCCCAGTAAAAGTGTTACAATTGCTAAGACCCTGTGAGTATGTAGAAAAATGGGAGGGAGACCATAACTAGGGAGAATTCTATTTAGAGAGTAATTTTACAATTATTAGAGTCTATGGATGTTCTTATCCTCCTCGTATCTTACCATATCATGTACCAACTAGAATTGCTGCAATGGAATTCATATGGCAGCTTATATTAACTAATAAGGAACACCTTGCACCTCATAGGAAGGGGACTTTTACCCCTAGACAGTTCAAAATATATCAATTTACAATTGGAAAGAAGGCCCTTGACTTAGTGACCAACTAGCTGAAGATTACAATATGGGCATTGCCCTATAAAGGTATATTGATACAGAAGATTTTATTGTAGGAGCTAAGAAACTCCTTACTCCTACCATTCTAACACTTATTTGCATGGTGAATGTGTGGAGGAAGATGCTACAATAAATATCATTGTTGAAGGAGAAGTAAAGCTGAGAAGAGATAAAATCCAGGAACTATTGGGTTTGGAAAAACAAGTGAAGAGAAGAGATGTGGCATTTGGGGGTTTCTTCCCTAATTTGCCTTATTTTGATAGAATTGAGGCTATGTTTGACAATCAACACATCTTGTGTGAACTATTGGAGAATCACCTTGATGTGAAAGGAAAAGGGAAAGAAGAGCCTGAACACTTCGATTCAGAGTATGAGGATGATAGTGATAGAGGACACTCAAATCTAGGCCCACCTACAATGGATCAGCCCCCACAAGGAAGTGAACAAGCAATAACAATAGGTGAAATGATCATCATTGATTTGACCAAGGAAACAGAGCTAGAGAGCATAGACAAGCCTTCCCTAAAGAGGCAAAAGAGTGATTTTGGTTAGTTTTTTCATGCTCAAACTTATGAGAGAAAAGAAAGGAAAAAGGATAGAGTAAGTGCCCTTATTCCTGGTAAAAGGGCCTATGATCATAATTTGAGGAAAGAAATAAGAAAATGGGAAAAACTACAGAAAGAAGTGGAAGAGGACATAGAGTTGCCTCTGACAACATGTATAGATGATAAATTGATCTATCAGCAGTAGTTTTTAAAAGATGACAGTTTCATAAAAACTGATGAATTTAATGATTTCCTCAGATATCTTAAGTAGAAAGACATCAAAAAGAAGTTGGAATTAGCTTGTGAGGAAGCAGTGACAAATGAGGCCCTTTTAGCTCTAAAAACATATGATCCTAAAATTGACGATATTACTCTTGAGGAGACCAGGAAATTAGTCTTGGACATTGGCATTTTTCTTACCGAAGCCTGGTATCTAGCCTCAGCATTTATAATAGACCAAATTTTGGCAAGTTGACTTATTGAGGATGCATGGCTCATTTTTTGTTGTCATCATGGCAACAAAGTCATGTTTAGTTTCTGTCATGAAAGAAAAATGACTAAGTATGAAAATAGGGCAGATAGAGATACTCGGCGATCAGCACATCAGTGCACATGTGAGAGATCGAGTCACCGTATGCACATTCAGATATATGTTGTATGACACATGTACATGCTACATCCAGACACACATAGTATGGAAAAAAAGTACAGATAAGTTACAGGCAGATCAGTAGACCAGCAGTCCAGAAGATAGAGCATGGAAGCCGAGTACTATTTTGATCAGCATGAATTATTTTGTAATGTAATACCTAAGAACCTTTGGTTATATGTTTGTAATGATTTAATTAACATTGTAGTAAACATGCTTGAGCTGACTTGTATATTTTTGTTTTAGGGCAAACTAGTGTTTTGTTTTGGGTCATGCCTATTCAGATATGAACATATAAGTATGTAATGTAAAGTTATGTTACAAGCGTCAATTATGATGTAAGAGGAAGATACATAAGTGCACTACAATGAAGTCAATATATGATATAGCTCTTTAATAGACTAAGAGCATTCATGCATACACGGAACTAATCAGACAGTAGTGTCATCACAACAGTTCATTTTGATATAGTGTATATCATCTTTCAGAAGGTTGTAGCCTTCATCCTATTGGGTAGTGAGCCTAGGTAGTGAGCCATATACCTTTAACAGGGTTTTTTAAAAGACTCCTAATAGGGTCAGACCTTTAACCAGGTCATTGTACTCATATTGTAAAGACTGCTTCTAACAGGGCAAAGGAACTT
>MU225579.1:1306238-1346449 GCA_018584345.1 Thuja plicata | reverse complement strand
GTTGAAGATGTGGACAACATTTTGTCAAACTTCAAATCACACTTTATAAGCTTAGTAGACTCTGCTACTAAGATTGCAAAAGATGAATACAAGAAGGAGAGACTGAATGATTTGGTAAAGAACTTTATCTTAGACTTGAACTCCTTAAAAATTGGGCAACCCATACTGAAAGAGTTGGCAGCTAATGGCAAGAAAGTTATAGCCAACTGCGTGGACAGAGTGAAGTTCACCTCTGAGCACACCAAAAAGGTAGAAGAGGTAGAGTTAATGGTGGATAGCATTAGAAAATTAGTTGAATCATCCATGAAAGACATGAACATATGCAATAATGTCTATCAAGGACAGTTGGATAAAATTGAGAAGGAAAAATTGGAAATTAGCAAGATAAGAATAACACAAACCCAGCTGAGAAATGCACTTGCACCATCTCTAGTAGTCCTTAATGAGAAAATTAAATAGATTGATGACACCATGGTGACATATGATCAAGGTCCTTGCATAGATCTTATAAAAATAGAGAAACTTACATATGCCCTATGCGTGCATCTTCAGACAGTTGATGCTATGAAAGTATTTTGGCAGAAAGAGATTCAATCTCTTCAAATTGTGTACCTTGAAGTTTACATAGAGTAAGTATGCAGAAGACTTACTAGTTTTTGTACATCTTTATCATTAATGCCAAAGGGGGAGTAATATAGAATGTGTATATGTGGAAAATTATATGTATATATCAATAAGATGTTATGATATACAAGTCACTTTTTGTGTTAAGTCATTTTGAATAACTTGGCCACATTCCTTTGTTGTCATAAATAAAAAAGGGGGAGATTGTTGGAAAGTTGACTTCTTGAGGATGCATGACTCATTTTGTGTTGTCATCATGGCAACAAAGTCATGTTTAGTTTCTGTCATGAAAGACAAATGACTAAGTATGAAAATAGGGCAGACAGAGATACTCAGTGATCAGCACATCAGTGCACGTGTGAGAGATCGAGTTAGCGTATGCATGTTCAGATATATGTTTAATGACATGTGTACATGCTACATCTAGAAATGCATAGTATGAAACAACTGTACGAATAATTTACAGGAAAATCAGTAGACCAGCAATCCAGAAGATAGAGCATGGAAGCCTACTACTATTTTGATCAGCATGAATTATTTTGTAATGTAATGGCTAAATGCCTTTGGTTATATATTTTTAATGATGTAATTAACATTGTAGTAAACACACTTGATATGAATTGTTTGGAAGCGTTGTATATTTTTGTTTTAGGGCCAACTAGTGTTTTGTTTTGGATCGTGCCTATTCGGATATGAACATATAAGTATGTAATGTAAAGTTATGTTACAAGCATTGATTAAGATGTAAGAGGAAGATACAGAAGTGTAGTACAATGAAGTTAGTATATGATATAGCTCTTTAAGAGAGTAAGATCATTCATGCATACACGGAACTGATTAGACAGTAGTGTCATCACAGCAGCTCATTTTGATATAGTGTATATCATCTTTCAGAAGGTTGTAGCCTTCATCCTATTGGGTAGTGAGCCTAGGTAGTGAGCCATATACCTTTAACATGGTTTTGTAAAAGACTCCTAATAGGGTCAGACCTTTAACCAGGTCATTGTACTCATATTGTAAAGACTACTTCTAACAGGGCAAAGGAACTTTAACAGGTTCATTATACCTATTACAATATTTGTGGGTACTAATTCCCACCGGGGTTTTCCTCTCATCAAGTTTTCCCCGTAATCATATCATGTGTTATGAGTTCTTATGTTAAGCTTCATTCTATGTTTGTTTGATTTATATTTAAGTTGCTGAAAAGTAAATAATAGACAAATACTGATTCACCCCCCCCCCCCCCCCCCCCCCCTCTCTCAGTGTTTTCAACACCAAATAAGAAAGAAACCAGACTTAAAGTTGACAACTAAGATCCAGATTGGTGATATGATCAAAGGATTCGGGTATAGTCCAAATTCCCAAGCTTTTTCCATGTGGAGTTTACGTCCTAGGGACTAGAAGCATTAATTGTTAAATATTCAAGAGAATATGGTGGGGAACCAAATGGTATGGATAGTGCAAAACATAGGTGATTTGGAGATTTCCCAAATAATGACACAATGGGCACATTTGAATGAAGATAAGATAAAACAATTATCTGAGAAATGTGGTATCCTGATAGAGGAGGCTAGTGCTCTGGCTAAGGATAGAGAATTATGCCAAAACAAGATTCATGAACAAGATAGGGTAATTTCTAAACTGACAAAACAATTTCTAGAAAAGCTAGAAGTTGTATATGTACCCTCAGAGCAGCCTCCACACACAGAGGAAAAAATTGAGATAGAGGAAGAAGCAAAGACAGAGGACATGGCCAAAATGGATAACAAGATTGCCATAAATGCATTATTGAATATACTTTAGCATAGGATTGATGTCCTAAAAGATAAAACTAATATAATCTTAAATGCATACAAAAAATTATCTCCTTTACATGCTCCAGTGATAGGGTACATCTTCATTTTGAATCTTTACTTCACAACTTGGTCAAGTAGGGTACAACTATTTGAAAAGTTGGCTTATTTACAACCACATAGGTCAGATCTACCAAAGATTGTGACAGAGGTGGGGGATGAGATTGGGAAAATAAATGTGGCTTTGCCTTTCTTCAAAGGAAAGTTAAATCAGATTGAGGTGAAGATAAGTCTCTTGGGATAAAGTTTCAACTGATTTATTCCTCCAATCAAGGGAGAGGATGATTAGATTAAGTCCTTGGAGGCCTGGAAAAGTGAATTTGACACCATGTTGCCTAATAAAGAGGCATTTATTTTAGATTCAGATCTAGATATGGAAAGCTATAGTAGGATTTTAGATGAAGCTTTCAAAGCAAAAACTGACATCAATAAATTTGTAGTGGATGTTAATGGTATAACTGATGTCACATGGGAGAGGAAAAAGACACAACTAAAAAGTATTCATAACTTTAATTGGCCTACAGAAGATGATGTGGCAGCATGGGACTTGAAGACGAAGCCAAAGAAGAAGAAAGTTGCTACAGCGGATGTTGATGTCTTGGATGAAGAATGAAAAAGGGGACACTTGGCACCTGATCTAAGAGCACAGGAAGGTTAGCAGTCATAAAAGACAAGTGTAGGTTAGACTTTAATGGTGGTCACTTGGTCTCAATGCAAACATTTGATGCTATCTTGAACATAATCAGACAAAGGTGCCAAAGTCCATATAAATACAGGAAAGAAGAATGCTGCCATTATTGACTTTTTGAGGAATTCAGGAATGTTTTAGGTTCTGACATAGAGTTTCTTAAAAAATAGGTAGGTCATTCATCATTAAATAGTATTAGAAACTATCATGGGAGTGCACAAACCAAAGGTATCCAAGATCACATGAAGACAAGGAGCAGATCAGATTTTTATTCTCTACTTTTGTCTTTCCACCGCTTGGGTCATTTTTCTTTTTTGTCTTTTCTACAAATTTTAGGGTTAGGTTTCTTAAACCATCCAAAGCTTGTTGCATCCTTATCTTAAGGATTCTTAGATGGTTTAGACCTATATATAGATCAATTGTAATAGTTTTTGAGAGAGATGAAATATAATTGCAAGACAGGCTTATAGATTTCAGTCTGTGTTTTTGAGCTCTTAGTTGAAATATATGAATAAAAATACAGTACAACTTTATTCTACATTTTTGTTGTCTCTTTGCTTATTGTGCATACTCTTTTATGTTTAATTTGTAAGGCATGTTAAACATATAATCTATAAGGTAGCTATCTAATTATTTGCAATTTTCTTCTAAGGGAAGAATTAAATTTTGTGAGTAGTTTCAGAGAGTATAGCAGTAATTGAAGATTTGATACAACGTTGTGGAAGTGACAGGGTAATTTGTAAGGCACTTTACCTAAGCTGTATGTAGTTTGTAAGGAATCCTACAGTATTCTTATTTTTTTATTTCTGTGGATTTATATCTTTTGACTTTGTAGCCCAAGGATAGACACTGGTCTAGAACCTGGTCAAGTGATCCATCATCATCCAAACATTCAAAATCAATCACATATACACAAAGAGCATATATTTAAAATCAATTATATTCATAGAGTTTACAATTTGAGTTTTTTGACTTCTTAGAGAGAAATTCAAGTAGGTTATTCCTCCTAAATTCATAAGAATTATAAAAGGAAAAAAGGATGAAATTCCCTATTATGTTGCTATCTGCCATCATCAAGATAATGATTTGGATTACTTTTCCTCAGAGTAATCATAGTTATCTACATTGTTATCTATTTATCCATATAAAAGTAGAGCATTTAGCACATAAGTAAAAATCCACTCTAAAGATATTGTCAAGTCAGTAATCAATCATAGGTAAAACCTTCCTGAGTCAGTGGATCTCAAAAAAGAAGGAGGTGATGATAGGTATCCCCTGTGTTATCCAAATACCTCATCAATTAGTGTTTTCTCTTGCTTGAGTCATAGTTTCAAGGCATTGGGATTCATAGAGTTAATCAAGTATTCAAGCATTTTTATAGGCCCTGCAAGAAAAACCCTAACAAATTGGCGACTCCACTGGGGAGTTATTGCAATAGAATATTCTATAGTTTCTGGTCAATACTTTCCGTTCTTCTAAAACCAGTTGTAATTTCCAAATTTTCCTTTGATAGTGTTCATTCATCCCTAACTATTGTTAGGTGGCGAATCTAAAGCTAAATCTCTGAGATCAATGAAAAGTTAAGAAATTATCTTTCAAAATGAATACTAGATCAAGAGCAAGAAGGAATCCTGAAGTTCCATTAGATGGTGGATTCGCTTCAACTTAAAAAATGGAAATGTCTTGGAGAAAGAAAAGAAACCAAGACAATATAGATGAGACTCCTCTGAGAGGAAGAGAAAGTAATATTAGGAGAGAGGTAGGTAGAAATCAGTCCATTCATGATGGAAATACTTCATAATATGAAGAAGCTATAGAAAAAGTATTAGAAAATTTTGTAGCTACTTCTACTTCTAGTGAGAGGGAAGGAACAAATACAGTTAGTTCAGAATCTAATGAAGGTCCCCCTGATGAGCTTGCTGAAGAAGAGGCACTCATCATGAAACATCTTTCCCTTATTCAATAGATGAAAAGGGAAAAAGAGCTTAGAAAAAAGAAAAAACATGAAAAGAAAGATGTTGACAAAATAAAATGAAGATCTTTAAGATGTCAAACTACAAGGAATACATAGAGGTCTCAAAAGGACTCAAAAATATCACCTACTCATAAAGCTTCTAGTTCACAGAAGGATGATACAAGAGGTAAGCAAAAAATGACTGAAAGCAAGAGTGAAGAACTTAAAGTTCACAAGGTCTTAATAGAGAAAATGTCTAAGTTGGATATTGATCTTGAGAAATTAAGAATTGAAAAGGAGACCATTGAGAAAATGTTAGAAAAGGCACAAATGGAAGCTGCAACAATTGAAATGAAAAAGATAGATAGATTTTTGGCAGTATTCTAAGTATTCTCATGCTGGAACAGAGAATACAACAGCTTCTAAAGCAAAAGCCACTACTTTTAAGGACAATGATAATTTTCAAAGAAATCCATTACATACTGAAAGGTACAAGTAGTTTAACTTCATTGGTATCCCTGGATACCCCAATACATTCCCAAAAGATGTGGGTGATATAGGAGAAAAAATCCCAAAGTTCGCAGGTAATAATGTTATTTCTTGTGAAATACATTTAAGAAAATTAATTGATTTTGTTGATGATTTAAATATCACTCATGAGGATGTGTTAATGAAGAATTTTGTTCAGTCTCTAGTAGAGGATGCTAGAGAATTGTTTAGGAGCCTTTCTAATGGATCTGTCACTTCCATGGATGAGTTGATTGAATTTTTTTAAGATCAGTATGGTGACAAGACAAACAAGGGATTCTTGCTGAATGAATTCAATAACATCAAAAATAATTACAATGAAGAAGTCACAGATTTTAATACCATATTTCAAAGAGCAATGCACAAATTATTTCAAAAAATAAGGCTGGATGAAGAGGTATGTCTAATGACTTATTTAAATGCCTTTGATTCTAAAATGGGGTATGCTTTTAGGGATAAAAACCCTAGAATTCTTACTGATGCTTATAAAATAGCAATAAATATTGAAATGAACAAAATGGTGTCTGGTAAATTAAACAAAAGACATGATTCAAGGTTTAGCAGGAGTAACCAAAAAGAACTAGAGTATAAATAATATAGGACTCCTCAGAATGATAGGACTTCTTATAATAAAAATTATAATCCACAAAATAGAATGAAAAACCATCCTTATGGAACTCAATTCAAGGATGGACAGCCTATTGTTCCACTCAGAAAAGAGAAATTAGATAATAGAACTCCAGATCCTCTACACAAAAATGTTGTCCATTTATGCAATGATGATTTCTGGCGTGAGGGTTGTGATGCCCCACACAACCCTAATTTTTGTATTATTTCTTTCAATTTGAAGATAAATGAAGAACAAGGAAATGATGAAGGTGAACAATGTGATCACAATATGAAAAATACTTATTCATGTCATGATATAGATTTGGACAGTGAAATTGAAAATCATGATATTTATAGTTCATAAAGAAGGGTAGAAAGTCATCATCAACAGATTTTATCAGATAGTGAAGAAGAGGAAACTGATGACCATATAAGATGTTATGCTCAAAACAATCAGGATCTTCCACTTATGAGAAAAGCTTCAGATGAAGAGAAAGCTAGGATTACTACAAAATTAGGTAGCAAGGCTAGAAGCAACTACCATTTGAGAAACAGAGTAGTGGGTGGTACTGGTAGTCAGCCATCTGGTGTCTTTATAAAAGAAAACAATATAGACACCAAATATGTATAGAAGAAAGAAGGACCTGGGGAAAATGTAAATAAGCATAAGGTCAAAATTATAATAAAAGCCTTAGAACCAAATAGTGTACAAGGAGAATAAAAAAAGCAAAAAACATGTACTTTTGTTCTTAAGATAGAAAGTTAAAAGTTAAAAGAACCAACTCCGAATGTGCATATTGAGGAAAATGACATTATTGTTGAAAAATCAAAATCCTCAAATGTGAAATATACTTCAGTAGATATGGGTCACTGTTTGTCCCAAATGACTATAAAGGTGTCATTTCTAGAAATTATGAGAATTAAAGAACACAAGGAAAAGGTGTTGTCATTATTAAATAGTGTGCCCATAATGAAATTCCAAGGTCCAGAGAATCTTGGAAAGAAACCAATTAACAAAGGGAAGGAAGTTGAGGTATTAACATCTGAGATTCCTCAAATTTTCTTGAATACAACTTCTTCCTCAAAAGTTGTTGACCCATTTTTTCTTTCACTAATAATTAATGGAAGGATGCTAAAAAATTGTATGATTGATTCAGGAGCATCTAATACTATTATGCCAGTGGAAATTATGAGGTCTATGGGATTACAGGTTGATACTCGTCATGGGATATGTCAAGAAATGGACTCTAGAGAAGTCCCTTTGATTGGTACCATTGAGGCTATGCCTTATAAATTAGCCATATGTCCTGATGTGGTAATGACTATGAATGATCTTGTTGTTGATATACCACCACATTATGGGATGCTACTATCAAGAAAGTGGAGTGCTTCAATGGGAGGTAGTATACAAAGTGATTTATCATATGATACTTTTAACATTGTTGGAGATAATGTTAAGGTGTCAAGGGAGGGTAGAAGTCCTCACATGATAGAAAGATTTGAAGACACTAACATTAATTATTGCATTGATATGGATATGGAAAATTTTAGGGTACATAAGAGTGAACTTTATTATCAGAATGAAGAGATTGATCCACTGGATAAAGAGTTGACTGTATAAGGTGATGGATTATGGAAAATGTATTTTGATGGGGCTTTCTCAAAAGAAGGATCAGGGGCAGGTGTATAACTGGTATCTCCATCAGGTGCAACTTTTAAATATTCCTTTCTATTAGCCTTCCAATGTACAAATAATACTGCAGAATATGAGGCTTTGTTTTTAGGGCTTGAAATTGCCATCAAACATGGGATTAAATGTTTAAAGGTTTATGGTGATTCTGAATTGGTGGTAGCCCAAGTTAGATCCAAATATGCAGTAAAAAATGACAGATTAAAAATGTATAAGTATGCTATTTGGGATCAAATTGAAATGTTTGATGCCTTTGATATAAGCTGGATACAAAGGTCAAAGAATATAATGGCTGATTTCTTAGAAAATGTTGCTATGAAAACCGCTGATTTGACCTTACGCGGGGTGTCAATACTAGAAGTCAAGACAAGACTAGTGGTCCCAGATAACATATACACCTGGAAATTTTTTCAGGATGACCAAGATATTCTGAGATTTATTCAATGTCTAGACCATTATGAGAACCAGAGCATAGATTGTAATACTTTTTTAGAAAGTGATGATGGAAAAGACTATATTTTGGGGAATGAGGTTGTCTAGTTAAGTTCTAATCAGATTCCTAGGGGTCTGGTTGAACTTGAAGCATTGTTTAGTAGTCAACATAATGATTCAACAAAATTAAGCAATGCCAAGGTTGAGGATTTTGAGGAAATAAATTTAGGATCTGAAAATAGTCCTCAAGTTGTTTATATTGGAAAAGGTTTCAACTCTCATATAAGGACAAATTTGATCAAATTGTTAAGGAAATATAAACATGTCTTTTCCTGGTCATATGAGGATTTGAAAGCCTATAGAGAGGACCTTTTTCAACATGAAATCCCACTAAAATTAGATGTGAAACCATTTAGGAAAAAACAGAGGCCTATTAACCCCTTGTTGGATCCTAAGATGCAGCAAGAATTGATGAAGTTAAAGGATGTTGGGATAATCCAGCCAATCAGAAACTCAACTTGGGTATCAAATCTGGTACCAGTCAGAAAGAAGAATGGTGATATCAGGCTGTGTGTGGATTTTTGAAATTTAAACATTGCTTCGTTAAAAGATAATTATTCCTTACCTAACATGGAAGCAATGTTACATAGGGTAACTGGTTGTGAGATTTTGTCAATGATGGATGGTTTCTCTGGCTACAACCAAGTTTTGGTGAGAGAATCTGAGCAATACAAAACTATATTTACTACTCCTTGGGGAACCTATGTTTATGTCAGGTTGTTGTTTGGATTGATAAATGTAGGAGCGACTTTTCAAAGGGCCATGGATGTTGCCTTTAAGGAATTTATTGATTTATTCATGGTCATTTATCAAGATGATTTAACTGCATATTCTAAAAAGGCTAAGAATCACTGTGAACACCTAGGAAAAATTTTCAATAAAGCTCTAGAATATGGTGTTTCGTTAAATCCTAAAAAATGTCATTTTGCAGTACAAGAAGGAAAGTTGTTGGGACACATAGTGTTAAAGGATGGAGTGAGATTAGACCCTAAGAGAATAGAAGCAATCTAGAAGGTCATTGCTCCAAAAAATTTAAAAGGAGTTCAATCGTTCTTAGGAAAGATTAATTTTGTTAGGAGGTTTATAGAAAACTTTGCAGAGATTGTCAAACCTATTATAAAGTTGCTAAAGAAAGATGCAAAATTTGACTAGAATAAAGAGGTTCAAATGGCATTAGAGAAAATAAAGAAGGCAGTGCAAGAGGCTCCTATTCTAAAATCTCCAGATTATAGTAAGTCCTTTTCTCTGTTTTCATTTGCATCTTATCATACAATTGTTGCTGCTTTACTACAAAAAGATGAACAAGGATTTGAACATCCAATTTCTTTTTATAGTAAGTCTCTCCAAGTTGCAAAACTTAATTATGAGATGATGGAGAAGCAGACTTATGCTTTAGTAAAATTTGTGAAATTTTTTAGGCCATATTTGGTTTGTGCCAAGGTGCAAGCATATGTTCCTCACTCAGTAGTGAAAGATATTCTTACACACTCAGAAGTTACTGGTAAGAGATGTAAGTGGATAAATAGAATACAAGAATTCAATCTTGAAATCCATATTACAAAATTAATAAGAGGCCAAGGTTTGGAAAAACTCATGACAGAGGAAAACTTGGATTTGGTGCAAGTAAATGATACAGAGACACATGATTAAACTGTTACAAGTATAGAAAGATAGCCATTTTATACTGATATTGTGTACTTCCTAAAAAATGCCAAGTGTCCTAGTGTCATGACTGATAATCAGAAGAGAAGTCTTAGATTGCAAGCCCAAAAATACACCTTGATCAAAGGAGATTTGTATTGGAAAGACAAAAATGGTGTATTGCTGTTATGTTTAGATAAAAGTCAATCTGAGAAAGTTTTGAGTGAAATACATGCAGGGGAGTGTGGAGGTCATTTTTCTACCAAGACTACTGCCCACAAGATCTTAAGGGCTAGGTACTATTAACCTAGTTTATTCAGAGATACATATGCATACATCAAAAAATGTGAGCCTTGTCAAAGGTTCTCAAATAAGCTCAAATTTTCAGGAGCCCTGTTGTTGAAACCAGTAAATATTGAAGCCCCTTTTACTATGTGGGGAATTGATTTTATTGGTGAGTTTGCAGAGAAATATAGTGGAGGACACATTTGGATACTTGTAGCCACAGATTGTTTTACTAAATGGATTGAAGCCATTCCTACAAAGAAGGCAACAAGAAAGGTAGTCACCGAATTTCTAATGGAAAATATTATGACTAGATTTGGTGTACCTTTGAAATTAGTAATGGATAATGCCATGTGTTTTAGATCAAAAGAAATAATAGATTTCTGTGAGAAATACGGAATTACAATATCACATTCATCGCCATATCATCCACAGGCAAATGGAAAAGCTGAATCTAGTAATAAAATTATTTTAAAGATATTAAAAAAGACTCTTGAAAAGAATAAGAGAGCATGGCATACTAAGTTGAAGCTAGCAATTTGGGTAGACAAAATAATAGTTAAGAGAGAAATAGGCAAGTCTCCATTTGAGTTGGTATATGGTGTACAGTCAAGAATGCCTATTAATAATTTGTTACCTATATATCAGTTTACGCAAGAAGAACAGTTAGATGTTTTTGACACTATGCAAAATAGAATGATCCAGTTGATAGAGTTGGATGAAACAAGAAGAAATAGACAAAAATAAAATATTAAGTTACAACATAAAATGAAATACATGTTTGACAGGAGGGCTACTAAAATAAAATTCCAACTGGATGACCTAGTTCTTTAGTGGAATGTAAGAGAAAAAGATAAAGGAAAGTACAAAAAATTTGAGTCTTTATGGCTTGGACCTTTTGTTATCTCACAAAACTATGGAAAAGATTACTATCTGTTGAAGAATATGAATTGAGAATATTTTGAGTTGCCTATGCATGGGAAATTTCTCAAGCCCTTTTTCAATTAAGAATCAAAGTTCATGCACAAATAAGTATGTATCATATTGTAAATATTTTCCTTTAGTTGTGTGTTTCCCTTCTGTAATAGGTTAGTCAGCTTTGCCTTCATTATTTGATGAGGTCTGCAACCAAAGATTCTGAGGTCCTTTTCCATAAACCGTGTTTAGCCATCGTCAGATAGAGCCACTAGTGGTTGTATTTTCAGTTCTGGTGTTTACCCTAATTTTTTTTTATGTTCTCATGACTGAGAGTCGCCCAAATGCTAAAATCATGTCTGAAATTGTGAAATCCTTTAGAAAGTTCCATGTTTTTAGGTTGAATTCTAGTGAAGTAGTAAAAAAGCCTATGTCTTAAGTCTTATTGTGTGTGAAAATGTTAAAAACCCTAGAAATGTTAATCAAGTTTATATTTTTGAGTTACCTTTTTGGAAGCTTAAGTCATGTGCCTTTTAAGATTAGTCGCCTAGTCTCTTAATACTAAATGAATATTCCATTTTATTTTGTGACTTAGCGATTCACCTTAATTAGGTTGTCTCTAAGAGAAAGGCATTTTCCTTTAAAAGGTCATGAGACTTAGCAATTTCTCTTAATCGTGAAGTCTCCAAGTGATTTTCCCTTTTAAATTTTTGTGGCGACATGGAGACAAAGGCTATGGTCATGGTATCATGGAACTGATCATTAGTTAAGGCAAGGTGTCTAGCAACTTGGATTTTCCACAGTCGCATAGTCTCCAGATCAGATCAAGATAAGTGATGAGTCAGAAAATAGGATGTCGCCAAATCTTGAAAAGAAACTAAGGTTAAGAGATTTGTTCAGTGATAAGGAGACAATGTACAGTTGCATGGTTGCCAGATAAGGAAAATTATAGTTAAGGCATAAAAAAGGGTAAAGGTGGTTACTGACATGACATTGCTGAAATCATATGCCAATAGGAATGCAAAGAATTAATGATTAACTAGGAAAAGTAGCTGAAATGTCTAAAAAAGAGCTAATCGTATCAAAGGTGATTTTGTTCAAATTTTATAAGGGTTTTTACTGTGAATGCACTCATTTGAACCTAATTTCCTATCACACTCAGAGCCTATGGCTAGGATTTGGATTAATGACATAGTATGCAAACTTGAAGGCTGAAGTGACCAATTTTTCAATTATGAGATTTATACTTTGAGAATTGTTACCATAGAAGGAGTATATTACACTCATTTGCAGTTACTTTGCATTTAGAGAATTCTAGGGTGGAAAATTTGCCAAGTTTTCTATGTATAAGAGGAGAAGTGTTGATTTCAAGGAGTGAACTTAGTGAAGTTTTTATTGAATTTTAAGTGATTGTTCCAGGAATTCAGTGCTTTTGAATTGTCTTTTGTGTCTTCCAGAAAAGAATAGGGTTTCTAAGAATAGATTTGTCTGAATATCAGTAAGAAAGGGTGTAGAGTAGTACAGAATTGAACAAAATGAGAAAAGAAGTCAGTGTAGCCTCCACCAGTGGGAGAAATGATGATGTTGATGAAGATGCCAAAGGAAAGAGAAACTTTTTTGATGAGTTCCTGAAGCTGTTGCCTGGTTCCACTCAAAACAAGAAGGCAAATGGAGATATTTTATCAGATGAATATGTCAACATAAGGGATGCAAAAACTCCAAGGTCCACAGTTTTTTCTCTTTTCAATTATTTTTATAAAAACTATGATAAGGCTATGCCTGTTTCAAACCCTTGGACTTGTGGATTGGCTAGGTTATTAGTCTGTGATGTCTTTGTAGATGTAGACTTATTCCTAGGACTATCACACCACTATTACCCATTAAGAAAAACAATTAAGAAGAATGATGACACTCTCATGTTGGCCTTGAATAGAAATTCTTTCATGCAAGCTTTTGGCTTATACAGCACAATGTCCACAGAGATAGACCTCACTAGACAGGAGGAAACATATAGGTTACAGTCTGGAGTGGTCAGGCTTCAGATAAAAAGGCACATTTGTAGTGAGATCAGAGACCATATTACCCCTATACCAGGAACTCTACCCTATTGTTACAAGGTTTTAAATTTCTATATGAAATACGTTGCATATGCCCTACATAGAGTGTTGGGCGAGGATGCAGGAGCTGCGAGAGTTGGTGCTGGTATTCTTATGATGGTCTTGGACTTGAAGGCTGTACATTCTAGCACTAGCTATGAGTACATTCAATATATCATCAACAAGATGCATGAGGGATTTATTGCCATTCAAAAGAAGGAGAAGGATCCTAAATTCCTGCATTATTCAATTTTGATGCATCTATTGTTGCATTTCAACTATAATATCATGGACTTGACAAATTTGAACCCTCAGCAGTTATATTACAACCAGCCTAACCCTATCCTATTTTGGATTATAATTTGGAACTTCACTACTAAAGACTGTGACTTTTGTGGATTTGAGAATTGGGTAGTTTACCCATTAATGCAAAGTCTAGGTGTGAATAAGACCAGGCTCCCAGTAAAAGTGTTACAATTGCTAAGACCCTGTGAGTATGTATACAAATGGGAGGAAGGCCATAACTGGGGAGATTTCTATTTAGAGAGTAATTTTACAATGATTAGAGTCTATGGATGTTCTCATCCTCCTCATGTCTTAACATATCATGTACCAACCAGAATTGTTGCAATGGAATTCATATGGAAGCTTATATTAACTAATAAGGAACACCTTGCACCTCATAGGAAGGGTAAATTTACCCCTAGACAGTTCAAAATATATCAATTTACAATTGGAAAGAAGGCCCTTGACTTAGTGACCAACTGGCTGAATGATTACAAGATGGGTGTTGCCCTGTATATGTATATTGATACAGAAGGTTTTATTGCAGGAGCTAAGAAATTCCTTACTCCTACCACTCCTAACACTTATCTGCATGGTGAATGTGTGGAGGAAGATTCTACAAGAAATATCATTGATGAAGGAGAAGTAAATATGAGAAGAGATAAAATCTAGGAACTATTGGGTTTGGAAAAAAAACTGAAGAGAAGAGAAGTAGCATTTGGGGGTTTCTTCCCTAATTTGCCTTATTTTGATAGAATTGAGGCTATGTTGGAAAATCATCACACCTTGTGTGAACTATTGGAGAATCACCTGGATGTGAAAGGAAAAGGGCAAGAAGAGACTGAACACTCTGATTCAGAGTATGAGGAGGATAGTGATAGAGGACACTCAAATCAAGGCCCACCTCTAATGGATCAGCCCCCACAAGAAAGTGAACAAGCAATAACAGTAGGTGAAATGATCACCATTGATTTGACCAAGGAAACAGAGCTGGAGAGCATAGATGAGCCTGCCCTAAAGAGGCAGAAGAGTGATTTTAGTTAGTTTTTTCATGCTCAAACTTATGAGAGAAGAGAAAGGAAAAAGGATAGAATAAGTGCCCTTATTCCTGGTAAAAGGGTCTATGATCATAATTTGAGGAAAGAAATAAGAAAAGGGAAAAAACTATAGCAAGAAGTGGAAGAGGACATAGAGTTTCCTCTGAGAACATGTATAGATGAGAGATTGATCTATCAACAACAATTTTTAAAAGATGAAAATTTCATAAAAACTGATGAATTTAAAGATTTCCTCAGATGTCTTAAGCAGAAAGAGGTCAAAAAGTAGTTGGAATTAGCTGGTGAGGAAGCAGTGACAAATGAGGCCCTTTCGGCTCTAAAAACATATGATCCTAAAACTGAGGATATTAATCCTGAGGAGGCGAGGAAATTAGTCTTGGACAGTGGAATGTTGTTTACTGAAGGCTGTGATCTAGCCTCAGCATTTATAATATACCAAATAAGAAATCAACCAGACTTAAAGTTGACAAATGAGATCCTGATTGGTGATATGATCAAAGGATTCAAATATAGTCCAAATTCCCAAGCTTTTTCCATGTGGAGTTTATGTCCTAGGGACCAGAAGCCTTAATTGTTAAATATTGAAGAGAATATGGTGGGGAACCAAATGGTATGGATAGTTCAAAACATAGGTGATCTAGAGATTTCCCAAATAATGACACACTGGGAACATTTGAATGAAGATAAGATAAAGCAATTGTCTGAGAAATGTGGTATCATGATAGAGGAGGCTAGTGCTCTAGCTGAGGATAGAGAATTATGCCAAATCAAGATTCATGAACAAGATAGGGTAATTGCTAAACTGACCAAACAATTACTATAAAATCCAAAAGTTGTATATGTACCCTCAGAGTAGCCTCCGCATACAGAGGAAAAAATTGAGATAGAGGAAGAAGCAAAGATAGAGGACATGGCCAAAATGGATAACAAGATTGCCGTAAATGCATTATTGAATATACTTCAGCATAGGATTGATGTCCTAAAAGATAAAACTGGTATAATCTTAAATTCATACAAAAAATTATCTCCTTTACATGCTAAAGTGATATGATACATCTCCATTTAGGAATATTTACTTTACAACTTGGTCAAGCAAGGTACAACTATTTGAAAAGTTGGCTTATTTACAACCACATAGGTTAGATCTACCAGAGATTGTGATAGAGGTGGGGGATGAGATTGGGAAAATAAATGTGGCTTTGCCTTTCTTCAAAGGAAAGTTAAATTAGATTGAGGCGAAGATAAGTCTCTTGGGATCAAGTTTTAACAGTTTTATTCCTCCTATCAAGGGAGAGGATGATCAGATTAAGGCCTTCAAGGCCTAGAAAAGTGAATTTGACACCATGCTACCTAATAAAGAGGCATTTATTTCAGATTTGGATCTAGATATGGAAAGCTATAATAGGATTTTAGATGAAGCTTTCAAAGCAGAAACTAACATCAATAAATTTGTAGTGGATGTTAAAGGTATAACTGATGTCAGATGGGAGAGGAAAAAGGCACAACTACAAAGTATTCAGAACTTTAATTAGCCTGTAGAAGATGATGTGGCAGCATGGGACCTGAAGATGAAGCCAAAGAAGAAGAAAGTTGCTGCAGCGGATGTTGATGTCTTGGATGAAGAATGAAAAAGGGGACACTTGGCACCTAATCTAAGAGCACGGGAAGGTTAGCATCATAAAAGAAAATTGTAGGTTATCCTGTAATGGTGGTCACTTGGTCTCAATGAAAACATTTGATGCTATCCTGAACATAATTAGACAAAGGTTCCAAAGTCCATATAAAGACAGGAAAGAAGAATGCTGCCATTATTGACTTTTAGAGGAATAAAGGAATGTTTTAGGTTCTGACATAGAGTTTCTTGGAAAACAGGCAGGTCAGTCATCATTAAAGAGTTTTAGAAACTATCCTGGGTTTACACAAACCAAAGGTATTGAAGATCACATGAAGACAATGAGAAGATTAGATTTTTACCCTCTACTTTTGTCTTCCCACCGCTTGGGTCATTTTTCTCTTTTATCTTTTATGCAAATTTTAGGGTTAGGTTTCTTAAACCATCCGAAGCTTGTTGCAACCTTATCTTAAGGATTCTTAGAGGGTTTAGACCTATATATAGATCAATTATAACAGCTTTTGAGAGAGATGAAATATAATTGCAAGACACGCTTATAGACTTCAGTCTATTTTTTTGAGCTCTTAGCATGTATATGTACTGAAGCTAAAATGTATGAATAAAAATATAGTGCAACTTTATTCTACATTGTTGTTGTCTCTTTGCTTATTGTGCATACTCTTTTATGTTTAATTTGTAAGGCATGTTAAACATATTAGCTATAAGGTGGCTATCTAATTATTTGTAAGTTTCTTCTAAGGGAAGAATTAAATTTTGTGAGTAGTTTCAGAGAGTATAGCAGTAATTGAGGATTTGATACAATGTTGTGGAAGTGACAGGGTAATTTTTAAGTCACTTTAACTGAGTTGTATGTAGGTTGTAAGGCATGCTATAATATTCTTATTTGTTTATTTCTGTGGATTTATATCTTTTGACTTTGTAGCCCAAGGATAAACACTGGTCTAGAACCTGGTCAAGTGATCCATCATCATCCAAACATTCAAAATCAATTACATATACACAAAGAGCATATATTTAAAATCAATTGTATTCATAGATTTTACAATTTGAGTTTGTTGACTTCTTAGAGAGAAAGTCAAGTAGGTTATTCCTCCTAAATTCATAAGAATTATAAAAGGAAAAAAGGATGAAATTCCCTATTATGTTTCTATCTGCCATCATCAAGATAATGATTTGGATTGTTAAAATTTTCCTTAGAGTAATCATAGTTATCTACATTGTTATCTATTTATCCATATAAAAGTAGAGCATTTAGCACATAAGTAAAAATCCACTCTGAAGATACTATCAAGTCAGTAATCAATCATAGGTAAAACCTGCCTATGTCAGTGGATCTCAAAAGAAGGAGGTGATAATAGGTATCCCCAGTGTTATCAAAATACCTCATCAATTAGTGTTTTCTCTTGCTTGATTCAGAGTTTCAAGGTATTGGGAGTCATAGAGTTAATCAAGTATTCAAGCATTTTTATAGGCCCTGCAAGAAAAAACCCTAACAAGTTCAACATTGAGATACAAATCACAAAATTGGTAAGAGGTCTAGGATGGGATAAATTGATGGCTAATGCAAATTCAAGGATGAAAATCATATAAATACTTTAGAAGAAGAGTAGAGGCCTTTCATATGCAATCTTAATCATTTTGATTGGTACAAAAACATTATTTATTATTTGCAAAGAATGAATTGTCCACCAGGAATGGATGAAAGAAAGAAGAGAACTCTAGAGCTAAAAGGTATCTATTTTCCCTAATCAGAGATGAATTATGGTGGAGAAATCTTGAAGTGATTTTATTGAAATGTGTTGATGAGGAACAAGTAGGAAGAATTTTGCAAGAAATGCACAATGGAGTATGTGGTGGCCACTACATGGAAAAGACCACTACACATAATATTCTAAGATCGGGATTATGGTGGCCTACTATTTTCAAAGATGTTCATCAACTGGTCAAGAAGTGTGATTCCTGCCAATGATTTTTGGGTAAGCTAAAATTCTCTGGTAATGTACGTATAACACCAGAGGAAGTACAAGCCCCTTTTCAATAGTGGGTATTGATTTCATTGGAGAGATAGAAACTAAATCTAGTGGAGGGAATTCTTGGATAATTGTAGCAACTGATTACTTTACTAAGTGGGTTGAAGCAATCCCCACTAAAATAGAAACTAGTAAAGTAGTGATAGAATTCTTGTTAAAACATATTATCATAAGGTTTGGATGTCCAGAAAGAATTATGTCAGATAATTCCATGTGCTTTAAGTCTAAAGAATATATGAGTTTTTGTACTGAATATGGTATTCAAATATCTTACTTTACACCATATCACCCCCAAGGAAATGGTCAAGCAGAATCTACCAATAAAATTTTGCTTAAGATCATTAAAATAGTCTTGGATAAAAATAAGAAGGCATGGGACTCAAATTTTACAATGGTTGTTTTTACAGAAAGAGTGACTTCTAAAAATGCAATAGGATGTGCTCCTTTTGGCTTGGTGTATGGGATTCAAGCAAGGTTTCCTCAGAATAATGTAATGCAGATGTACAAGTTTGTGCAATTATATGATGATGACATTGACAGTGACATGCAAATAAGAATTGATTACTTGCTTGAACTGGATGAGGCCAGGAGGGAAGCTTCTGTAAAAATTTCTAAGCTTCAATTGCAAGTCAAGAGCTTGTATGATAAAAGGGCAGTATTGAGACAATTTAGTGTTGGAGACTATGTGTTGATGTGGAATGCCAAATTGGAGGATAAGGGTAAACATGGAAAATTTGATCCAATCTGGCTAGGACCATATCTCATCCATTAAAGGTATGGACAAAATTCTTATTTATTGAAAGATCTCACTGAAAACATTTTAGAATTTGCAGTTCATGGACAATTCTTAAAATTATACTTCTCATGATTTTGATTATCCATGAATAGTAGGTTGTCTATATAGTTTGTTTTCTGTAGTTGGTTGTGATTTTTCTAGGTTAGGTTTGGTTTCTGTAGTGTGAGTAGATTAGTTTCTTTTGGTTAGTTTGGTCTGCTTCCCCTTGAGATTATAGATTCTTGCAATACTTACAAGAGTCATTAATCCCCAATTAGAGCCATTGTTAGACCTATTTCAAAATTTTCTAGGTTCTTTCCTTCATTCCTATTTCTACAAATGGTCTAGGTCTTTGGCCCTTAGGGTTTTTTCTTCCCCATAAAAAATTTTGTCTTAAACGCTAACCCTTCATGGTAGTTTCTAATTTTCAATTACCTTTTTGAGTCACTAAATTCCTTTTTATGTCATGTGTGTGGCCAAGGAATATTCTTTTATCTCATGAATATATTTATCTCTTAATCTCCAGATGATATGGAATATGTTCTTTCCTTTCCAAGATCACGTGCAGGTTGTTGATCAGGTTCCTTTTAAGTTATGATCATGCAGTTGGCGTGTAATCTCATGAAGAATTTATCAAGTACAGAAAGATTGTGACACTTGGTGAGTATCATAGATCAGGATTGACATGAGTGGTTGGTGCTTAATCTCATAATGAATTGGTGATGCAATGATATGTCTAGAGATCTAGCATAGACCGCAGATCTTGTTTAGATTGTGTGCTTGGCGTGAGATCTTGGAATAAACCCAAGGGTTAAAAAATGTGTTGGCAACTTAGAGATCTCTTCAGTCATGTGATCTCATAAAGAACCCGAGGTTAATTCAAGGTTGGTTAATTTTATTCAGCAACTTAGAGATAAGCTTGCTGGCATATAATTTCAAAGTTTTGACCCAAGTTAAGTTTAACTTGCCGAGGTTATGTTTTTTCTTCAGTCATGTGATGATGAGATAGATTGGAGGGCTTGTGCATAATCTCTAAATGTGACATGAGTTAAGTGAAATATTTAGCGACTTGGAGATAACACAGTCATTCAATCTCCAGATAGACCTTGAGTCAAGCATGGTTAAGTTCTAAGCCAAGTGGAGTTTGCATGGAAAATATTTGAACCATTGATTAGAGAAGAGATCTAGGGTTGGTGCTTAATATTTAGATAAATTCATATAGTCAACATTCTTTCAGTGATCTGGAGAGGTGGACAGAGATGTAGCCACGTGTCCAAGTGAAGACCAAATATTGTGGTTGTTGCATGTTCTCTAAATTTGACCTAAGTTAAGCTAGAAATTGGGAGATTTAGTGGTAATCTTTGTCACTGTATCTCAAAATAGATTGGGGTTAAGGCCAAGTAAAGTAAAGTTAAGGATGAGTTGGCTAGGGTCTGATTTGTAGGCCATTGACTGAGTCCTTTTTCTGACATGATTAGAGGGCTCACACGTAATCTTGAAATGTAACTTGAGTTAGGAAAATTGTTCAGTGACTTTGAGTTTCACACAGTCACGCAATCTCCAAATGACTTGAGTAAGGATAGAGTTAAGAGCTAAGTAGATAAGGATCAAATCAGAATTGACAATGCAGTGTTGATCATGTAGTTCACATTTAGTCTCAAAAGAGAATGATCAAGTACAAATGTATTCAGAGACTTAACACAGGCCGTAGATCTTGTTCTATCCTTGTTCTCATCTTGTGCCTTGCATGTAGTCTCTAAGTAAACTCAAGGGTTAAATAGTCATTCAGAGACTTGGAGATCCCTTCAATTGCGTAATCTCCAAATAAAACTAGGGTAAAGATAAGTCTGGTCAAGTTAAAATTAGTACTTCAATGAAGCTTTTGGTCGCATAATATCCAAATTTGACCATGGGTTAAGGATTAACTATCTATGTTTGTGATTTCCCTTCAGTCGCACAATCTCTAGATGACTTGAGTTAGAATAAAGTTAAGGGTTGAGTTGATAAGGGAAAGACCTGAGTCATTGATGCAGTGTTTATCATGTGGTTCATGTTTAATCTCGCAATGAAATGGCCAAGTATAGATATGTCATGAGATTTAGTGCAGGTTATTGATGTAATGAAGATCTAGCGGTGTGTGCATGATCTCAGAGAAAACTCAGGGTTAAGTGAAATGTTTAGTGACTTTGATTTTCATTCAGTCACAGAATCTTGGGATAAACTACAGTTAAGAGCCTAAGTCAAGTTAGTCAGATAGGTTTGTTGCATGGATATGATATGGATCATTGATTGAAGAGCAGATCTTATGTCTTGCATGTAATCTATGGTCTTAACCTGAGTAAAGGTAAACATTCAGCGAATTAGAGATTACATATTTCTGCAATCTCTAGATAAATTTAGAGTTAAAGGCTAGTCAGAGGCAGATTAAAGACAAAGTATAGATAAAAGGCTAATCAAATGGCTGACACTATCCCTTGATCATGGAGATGAATATTTTTAGTCATCAAGGCATTGTTCCTGATCGACACCTATCCTCATGAGATCGCGAGGCTAGAGTAAGGAAAATATAAAGGGCGGATAAGTTAGAAACAATTGTGTGGCAGACGTAATGGCTTAATGTAAATTTTCTCAAGATCTAATCTTTGAGGCATTGCACCCGTGCTTCACATGGCTAGGTTTGATCTTATGCCTAGGTAACTTAAATTATATTGATGGCTCGATTTTAAAGTTGATAAAGGATTCAATCTCAGTCATTGATTTAGTTGTTTGTGCCACCTATGACCATTATACCAGAATTTCAAATGTTTAAATCTTTTCTCAGAAGATTTTTCATGGTGGTTGAAAAATATTTTATCTCAGAGCAACAAATTTCACATGGAAACTTCTGAACAACTTTGAAGTAGTTACAAGGATGCAGGCGGTTAGAAGACAAAGTTCTTAAAAAATCTTGTAACAAGGTGGTTGTTATTTCACTCATGTTTTTTTCTTGTATGAGTCATATATTTTGTATTTTTCCAATTAATCCATAGCTTGTTGAAATCTTCTTCTATAAAAGGATTCCCAAGATCATTGGAAGGGATTGGAAAATTGAGTACTGTAATCATTTTGTAATTTTTTCAGTCAAAGGAATATAACAGAATTGTACTAGATAGGTTTCAAGATTAGAAATAAAGTTGGAAGGTCTCTTGCATGTTATTGAAGAGGTTATCTCTGATTACATCTTGTATATAGAAGTATGATTCCTTAAACTTAATAGAAAGATCTAGATTCCAATCTCTCCTTTGGTGTTATGTCTTGTGAGTTATGAATTTTCCAATTTATTAGTATATAGTTTATCTGTGTTTATGTACTTATTTTAGAATTTTGATCAAGGATCAGATTAAATGATGCTCTAAGTAATACATAGGTTCATCTTGATATACACTAGGATTTTATAAGTAGTGTGGGTTTGGGATAGTTGTGTTTATGACCTGGAATATCTAATAATAATTGACTTCTACATATTGTATTTGTTCTAGAGTATAGCCCAATGGATAAAGCACTGATCAAAAAACTGATAAGTTATATATTAACAAGTTAACAATTTCTGGATTTGATTGTGTTATGAATTTTTTGCATCAAATTCATAACACAATCAAATCCAGAAATTGTTAACTTGTTACTATCATGGATTGTGGAAATCTCTTCTCTTTGAAGTTATATATTGTTGCATGCCTAGTTATAGATTGGCTATGTTTCTACAAACACAAAAATTAAATCCATTATATCCTACATTTGTATAAGTTTGTTGTGATATATCTATCTCATGCTCCATTTCATGGTTGATGTTCAATGGATAATTAGCCAGCTATCTAGTATCTCCCAGCTATGTTGAGTCTTTGTGAGATTCATGCTTGATTAATACCATATAGATTATCTGAAGGTATTAAAGGGTATCCCCCTTAGTATAGCACAACCTAAAGTGTAGAAGCATGGTATGAGTTCTTTTTAGTTGGTCCTTTTCATTACATGGGATAATAGTTGGAGTTGGCTTCTCTTTAAAATTTTATCAGAAAAGGAAAAGGTTGTTGTTCTTTTTTTACAACATAAAAAACAACCAAAAAGATGTTTCTGAGGGCATAATTTTCCTTGGAAAAGTTATATTAATATCTCTATCAGTTCTATAACCTATATCCCTAACAACATCTTCAGGAATTTGAGGAGTTGTAGTATAAAAAAAAATGATTAGAAATAACATGGGCTAAAGGGGAATTAAATTCCAAAATATCCATAGGCTAGTAATCTAATTTCTCATCACCCTTATGATTCTCAAAAAGATAATTAGCTACTTAAGTAGATAACTCAAATATAGAATCTGTGGAAGGTTACTCGTAGATAGCATCATATGGTCCTAAGTTTTCCATCGAATCTAGACTATTTTTTTCTAATTCCTTGCTAACTACTCTACGCATCTCCTCTACTTGATCCAGAATTATTTCAAGGGAATGTCTATATTCTACTACTGCTATCTCTCCCTCTATCTCACTGCCTGATTTAATTATACTTTTGTCTAGTTCCCGAGCTAAGTCACCAAATTCCTCCATTTTTCTTTCTACTAGTTAAAAGTCTCAAAAGGAATAACTAAATCTCCTATTACTAAATATTCTATACCATTGGTCTCAGAGACTGAGAGATCCATTATAGAAAAACCCCATGTATGATGAAGAAAAAAAACCTTCACCCTAGGAAACTAGTTGACTGTTGCCTTGATGGAAGAATTCTCCATCGCTAGGTTATATTTCTTAAACACAAGTGGTGAATAAAAATTTTATTTAGAATCATTAGAATCAAAGGAATCAGCTAGGATAATAGGAGGGATAACATTTTCATCTTTTTTTCTTCTAACAAGAATTTTCTTGAGGTTCTTGATATTAATATCCATCCGAATGATAATGGTATTATCGGATTTGATAAAGGGATTATCCATAAACCTTACAAATTTTCCTAGAAAATTGCCCATTTTCCTAAAATATTCTTCATTAATCAATTCAATAGGGAGATCTGGGAGTAAACCTGCCCTCTCTATAGAGAAGTCCTTTAAACCACTAGGTTTAAAATAAGGTGACTAGTCCAAAATTGTAAAATTGATATTGCTATAGTTAGGACATCCTTCATTAAGAATTTAAATTTTAAATCATAATTTTTGCATCCTACATAAAAAAATCCTCTAAAAGTAAAACTGTACTTACTTGTTTCTTAGTTTTTAAAATTTACAATATTTATAAATAATAATTACTAAATAAATTATTTAGGTAATGTAATTTAGGCTATACAACTTTAGGCAACCAATAAGATTAAATCATTTAATTTAGCTAGCCAAAATTCATTATATTTTAAATAAAATATATGTAACACATTTCAAAATAATAAATATTATATTTATAATTCTAAATTCAAATCGAATGTAGTTATTAATTATATAAAAAAAAATACATGTATTTAGGGTCATTAGATTTCCCAAATCTATGAGAGTAATATTATTCTTTTAGGATTTGTTTGTGTAAGATTTTTTAGCATAATTAATTTACAGCACTAGATCCACCATCTTAAGCTCTCTAACACTCGGTTTCATATGCTCAGAAATGTTGATGCTTAGAATTCTTACTCAATCAAATTCCAAAATAATAACATTATATTATATTCTAAAATTTGAGTATAAAACCAACACACATATTTGAAATACCAAGTACTTTGTAGAACCAAATGCTTCACCAATAGATCAACAAAAGATAAAGTAGTAGAGGGGCCAAAGGCATAACCTTATATGTTACACTTTTATCTACAATAGCTTATTGTAGTGACCTCTCTAGGATCAAAGCATCTAGTTAGGGAGTTGGTAGCATGACAACAACATAGATAGTAATGACCTACTTAACACATGCCCATATTAACATGAACAAACATTACATATTTCTACATGTTTAAATTATTTGCATATATTGAAATTTATTGTTATTTTAAATTTTGAAATTATTTGCAAAGTTAAAACATCCCTACCACCATTTTTGTAGGAACTTTATTTACCAATAGCCTTGTTAGATCGTGTTTAGGAGTAATACTAATTCATTCATTTAATCTAATCTTTTTATTATTCAATTAATGAATTAAAAAATTTGATCGACAATTATATATATATAATTATATTTCATTTTAATATGTTTGAAAATATTATTTTTTTATTGTTTATTTTTTATAATTGTTGTAAGTTCACTTATCTTAAATGACAAATACAATATTATATATATAATAAAACAACATTATTGACATATAAAACTTCAAAACATGTCTTTAGTGACTTTTTTGAAATATCCTGCTTTGCAATTTTTCAAACCCTAAACTTTCATGGTGGACATTTTGGATGGGGGAAAAATTGTTACTGGTGAGCCCCCACCATCAGCTGTAAATCTCACGCTTAAGGAACTTAGTGGACCCATTTGTTAGGGATTGTCTCTTGATGGGGACATAGGATAGGAAGGAGACAAAGGGAATGTGTCCAAGGTGGACAGTTCCATCTCGAATGCATTTCCTGATGAGGAAGATCGAGCAAAGGCCCAAAATAGTACTTTGTCTGAAGGCTAAAAGAAAATCCTCGTCGGTGACTGCCAAAAGGAGGCTGATGTTGAGGTAGTTCTAGAGTGCATGCAAACTAAAGATGGAATGACTATTAGGGTTCTTATTGTGGTGGTTCACCATATTGTTTCTTCCGTGAAGAATACTTTAGTTTTTTTCTTCTTTTCCTTTCAACCGATTATTGACATGGTTAGGAAGTGGGTTTCTTAGAAATGGAATCTCAAAGGAAGTCTAGTGACTAGTGCAATTCCTGGAGCCTTATTACTATTCCATTCTATGATAGCATAAGATATGTGTTCTACTCTTTTTGGTTTGTGATCATATGGAAAACATCACTTGTCTCTTATTCGATGAAAACTGAGCTTGACCCTGTGTTGACTTAAGCCAAATAACACTTGTGTGAGTCAGAATGTCAAACCCCCTACTTAAGTTTTGGGATGAGTAAAATTTTTGGTGGATTGGAACCACTTTTTGTAACTATGTTTCAATGGATGAGATCACCAAGATGAAGTCCATGTTATTTTTTTCTTACTTTTGTGACAATATTGATGTTAGTATAGCTTTTCCAAACTTTATTACCCTACAATCTAGGTTGGGTAAGTGGATACAAGCACTATTTTATGAGAATACGATGATATTTTTCCAAAAGTACATTAAATTGGGCCATGTAATCTCTAACTGCAAGACCTTAGAGAAAGAACAATAAAAATTAATGAGTATCTCAGCCTCCCCTTGTTAGGATTTAACAAGACAAAATTAACAATTACATGCAGAAATATAACCTATATCAAAGACTAATAAACCAAAACAAAAGAGAACACAAGATACAAATATTTAACATGGTTCACCCAATCCCTAGGCTATGTCCACCAATAGCCTATCCCAATATTATTATTATCTGGTGATTACAATCTTATCACAATACGCAATCCCCTTACAACTTAATTTCCCTGTAAAACATACATCATAATACAAAACCCTAACCCTAAGCCAATTTATACAATATTTATGTCGATTTAGGGTTAGAACATGTCAAAAAGGTAAAACACTTTCCTGGATAGTACTTTCTTGATCAGTCACCACAATATAACACCCCTCCGAGGGTTAATGCACCCCCTACAAGTACGAGCTTAGATATTAATAATGATGAATACCCTTTCCTGGATGGGATTCTTGAGCTTCTAGAAACTCCTAAGAAACCTAACTAGGAGAGGAATCTATATGGGGCCCCTTCTTTAGATGTGACTCTTGAAACTTGTCAGGGGAATAAATTGGTTATTTCTTTTGCATAGACAAATGCTTTGGAGGAAGGTGAAATATTGCCTATTGGATCCTAAAATATGGCTTCTTTAATCCCCCCAATGATAATGGTGTTTCAACTAAGCCAATTATTACCCCTCCACCCACAGGTAGTGCTTCTACCAAGTCTATGGTGGAAAATGATGGATGGATGATCTAGAAAAAAAGAAAAAAAACAAGAATAAGAAAGCGAATATTGGTTTTGACATGAAGTTTGTTCAACCTTCACAACATGTCATAAGGAAAATGGAAGTCACAAGGGAAGTCGCCAATGGAAGGCAGAGGGCCCTAAATTCTACAACCAAGACAAATAAATGAGGTTCCTCTCATGGAACATGAGGGGACTTAATGGTCCCAAGAAATAATTTTCCCTTAAGAATTGTATTCAAGAAAATGGTATCAATATCCTTCTCCTTCAGGAAGAAAAGATGACTGAATCTTCCTTTAGCACTCTTGCAAGGGTTTTGTGGTTGGGTGCATAATATTGTATAATGAATTTTTTTGAAGTCTCGGGCGATATTGTTACTATGTGGAATTCACTTAAGGTTTTTGGAGCTTTAGCATTTTTTAATAAAAATAATTTGGTTACTAGGTTTAGTTCTAATAGTATGATGTGGTTTGAGGGTAATATTTATGCACCTAATTCTTGCAATGACATGATAATGGTTTGAAATGACATCACTTCCCATCTTCAATAATCTACACAATATTGGCTCCTTGGTGGTGACTTAAATTCACCTCTCTTCCAACCAGAGAAGTTGGGCATCCTTGAAGGCTATATAAATAGCATGGTGGATTTATATGAATTCTTTAATAAAATTGAGGTAGGTGAGATTGGATCGTTTCCTCTCCTTGCCCAATTGGGATATTAGATTCAATTCCTCTCTTATTGTCCTACCTTGTATACTTCCTAGTCATAACCCACTCTTATTGGATTGTAAAAATAGGCTACAAAAGGGGCATAATTCCTTTCTCTATGAAATCATGTGGGGCACCCACCCTAAATTCCATTAGTGTGTTAAGGCATGGTGAGACTCACCTATTATTGTAACACCTATATTTTGATAACCAATATTTTAAGACAAAAAATAATATTATGCATAGTTATAAGATGCATACCTTACGAACTTAATCAATTCACACAAATATTCCTTAATTTCTCTAAAATACTTAAAATATTAAGCATTAAAAATAGATAGAGGAACCACCACATAATTCTTATGGTTAATGTGGAAAACCCTAATTTAGGCTAGTCTAATGCATATATTATGAAACTTAATATAATCATAACACAATTATGAATGTTATTGGAAAACCTATATCTGAGTGTTTCAAAAACTTAGTATTATTAGAAGGAATGTGAAGGAATAGAACATACTCACATTTGGTAATATCTTTGAAATGAAAAAGGAATTATGCATGAAGTTTGTCTCCATCTAGGATCAAATGGCTAGGGGCAATCTCTCAATAGCCACACATGATATTGAAGAGACTCTAAGGGTTGGCTGAAAAATATCCTCAATAGCGAGAAAAGATTCTGAAAATAGAGATTCAAACTATAGTGGCTTAAAGGAGACAAAAATTTGGCCTTCTTTCACTACTCAACTTTCACCCATAAGAAAAGGAACATAATCATTTGCCTCAGGGATGCACATGATGAGGAGGTTATAGAGTACATGAAATGGGTATAGTGGCCTCCTATTTCTTTTGCAAATATTTCAGAGATAATTTCTCTATAATTGATGGTTGTCTTGAGGCATGGATGTTGGATTTCCTCTCGAATATTGTTTCTTAGACTGATAATGAGCTTCTTCTAGCCTTGATCTTGGATGAGGAAGTGTGGACTACTACTTTTTCTATGGGATCTTTTAAGGCCTCAGGTCCTAATGGCTTCCCCCTACTTTCTTTTAGGATTTATGAGATATTATGGGTATTGATGTAATTTTGGCAACAAGAGACTTCTTTAAAATAGGAAAACTTATTAACAAGCTAAATTTCTCCCTAATCCTCAAAATCTAGTCTAATGAGTCTCTTTTACCAATTTTAGGCCAATAAGCTTGTGTAATACTATCTACAAAATCTTTTCTAAAGTCCTAGTCAATAGAATCAAACCGTTACTTGGTAATCTTATCAATTTCAACTAAAATAGGTTTGTCCCCAGGATACAAATTCTTGATGCAGTCATTACTACCCATGAAGTCTTCCATTCCATGGAAAAATGCAGGCTTCCAAGAATGGCTCTTAAATTTGACATATCTAAAGCTTATGACAAGGTCAAATGGGATTTATTTTTCAAAATAATGTAAAGAAGCATCAATATAAACTATCCATTTCAATAGCATTCCCTCTAGAGATGAGGCATTAATGAGTAATTTTTCCCTCTCATAAAGTATCCCCTATTAATGAACATACTTGTGAAGAAGAGGCTAATATCCTTGATTTCCTCCCTTCTACAAATGAAACCTTAGTAAATAAGCATTCTAATAAATTCAACACTGTTTATATGCAATCTCCTCCCCTCCAATTATTTCTCAAATAAAAACAAGCACGCCATAAATCTCTAAGATGATGATTGGGGAACATTATAATTCACACCGACATTCTGCAGTAAAAACAAAATCCTTGAATTTGAGACTCAAACCCCTTACTTTAACACATTTATGGATATTCATTGGGAATATTTAAATTTCAATCTAATTATACCTAAGGGTAACTCTTCTATTTTTTATATTTCATACCTTGATTTTGGACATGGTATATGATGTGTGCAACAAAGTGTTGAGACACATGAGAAATATACATCACACTTGTCCAAAGAAACTCTAGGTTTCCAACCTAAGAGTAACTCTTACTTTAACACATTTATGGATATTGATTGGGCCTCTTTAAATTTTAATCCAAGTCCACCAAAGAGTAACTCTTCTCTTTTTTAATATTTCAAGCATTTATCATGGACATGGCATAGGATATGTGAAACAAGGCATTGATACCTATGAAAAATCTACATCACACTTGTCCAAAGAAGCTCTAAGCTTCCAACCTACCTAAATATATAAATTATTTTCCTAAGTTCTCATCACAACAAGAGTTTTTTTTTTAATTTTTTCAGGCCAACTTGATTAATATTCCTTTAAAAAACAAATAAAAAAATAGCAAACACAAGAAATAAAATCCTTCCATTTGTATGTATCATCAAATCATGGTCATAAGATTAATGAATGTTATGATTTTAAGTGTAAAATTCAAGAATTCATTGATCATTAGTCTTAGTACCATGAATTTGATGATCCATACAAATGGAAGGATTGTCTTGTGTTTGCTAATTTTTCATTTTTTTTAAAGGAATATTAATCAAGTTGGCTTAAATTTTTTATTTTTTAAATCTCTTGTTGTGATGAGAACTTAGGAGAATAATTTATAGATTGATTGGAAAAATGGGTAGGTTGGAAACTTAGATTTTCTTTGGAAAAGTGTGATGTACATTTCTCATGGGTCTCAATGCCTTGTTGCACACATCCTATACCATGTCCATGATCAAGGTTTGAAATATTAAAAAAAAAGAGAGAGAATAGTTACTCTTGGCTAGACTTGGATTGAAATTTAAAGAGGCCCAATCATCAATATCCATAAATGTGTTAAAGTAAGAGATACTCTTAGATTGGAACCTAGAGTTTCTTTGGACAAGTATGATGTATATTTCTCATGGGCCTCCAAATGTTTTTGCACACATCCTATACCATATCCATGATAAAGGTATGAAATATGAAAAAGACAAGTGTTACTCTTAGGTAGAATTGGATTGAAATTTAAATAGGCCCAATGAATATCGATAAATGTGTTAAAGTAAGGGGTTTGAGTCTCAAATTAAAGGATTTTGTTTTTATGACAGAAGGTGGGCGGGAATTCTAATGTTCCCCAATCATTATCTTGGAGATTTGATGGTGTGCTTGTTTTTATGGGAGAAATAATTGAAGGAAGAGGTGGAGATTGCATATAAATGGTGTTGACTTGATTAGGATGCTTATTTTCTAAGGTTTAATTTGTAGAAGGGAGGACATCAAGGATATTATCCTCTTCTTCACAAGTATGTTCAGAATCAATGTTATCAGAGCATTGAATATACAAATAAATACACACAATATAAATCCCTTAAAGAAAGCCCTCAAACTCCATCAATATTAGAGAAGATACAAAAAAATTGGTAGTTTTTTGATGGATACACACCTGTCAAAGAAAATAAATTCTATAAAATATATGCAAGAAATGTCCTAGAAGTGCCATCGATTTCTCTAGATTTGCAGGAAAAACCTCCAAAATACACAATGATAGAGGCTCCAAACCCTAGTCCCATTCAACACCGTCCAGAGAGAGACTTCCATAATGTTTTTTAGCGAATGGAAAATGGTGTGGAATTAGATTTTCAAAACACTAAATGATTGATCAAAGAGAAAGTTAAGGGTTTTTTATCTTTATTAATTTTATCATTTTAAATAAAATAATGGAACTTATAATTTTTTAAAATTTATGCCCAAATTTTGTCAAATTTTGATGAACCTTAGACATAAATTTTAAAAAAATTGAAAATTTCATAGGTGCCCAACAATCAGTTAATTTTTAGACATTTGCAGAAAGTTTGATCAGAATTTGAGGTCAAATGAGTTAGTGTCCCTATGATATGACTTATCATGGAGGAATAGCCTAGTTGATTCATAAAGTCCTCCATGATGCTCATGGTAGGGACTTCATCTTGATCTACCATAATCTCCTCATATTGGACTTGACTAAGGGGGTCAAAGGTAACAAGAGAACTAGTAGCATTAGGCATAGGGCCATATAAAGAACCAATAAAAATATTAGGATTTGTGTCCTTTCTCTTCTTTGAATGTGTATGTGGTGGAATTAAATGAATAACTTATGATGTATGAAATATGGGATATGTGATGGATCTAAGATGATGTAAAATTCCTAAGGATGGATGATGAAGATGTGATGTTGTGATATAAGACCGAAGGGATTGCGTGATACCTAGACATGAGTTGAAAATACCTAGTGTTGATTTTTTTATGTATATGATGGTCATTGTAGGATAGAATGATGTTCCTATATTATTGTATAATCAAAGCATACCACCCTCTTGATCTACGTGACGTGACAAATATGAAAATATTATGTTAACCAATTGATGGTAATGGTGATGAAGACCGAGTTCAAAAGAATACAAGCAAGTAGAATAGTTAGATCGGTTGTTAGTTTGTCATTAAGGTCAAGCAATTAATTTTTGGTTTATATTAAGTTTCCATATCAATCAAAGAGGAAATTAATTGGAAAAGAAATAAAGATCAGACACTGATAAGGAACTATTGGTATAATTATTTTTACTTAAAATTTGATGTTGTTAAGCTGGTAAAGAAGAAAGGTCAAGTTGGTAAAGAGAACAACCTAGTTACTAAGTAGTGAAGTGTTTGTTGGTTGAACAAAGAAAAGACAGTCACTGAGCAAAGTTGACAACCGAATAGGGTTAGTTACTAAGTAAGGTTGGTAATCAAGTGAAGTCAAATACCAAGTGAAGATATTCACCGAAGTCACTGAGCATGGAATAAAGCATGAATAAAGATTGAATTCAAGGATCATAACAAATTTAATGCAAAGGCACATAGATCAATAAGTTTCTAAGCACAAAGATGAAGTATATTGTAAGGTCTAAGTTCATGAAAAGTCAAGTTCAAAATCAGTGATGTAGATTAAGCAGAAAAATAAAGATGTGAGTTCCAAGAAAAATTTCAAGTCATGAGGCATTGTTAACTGCTTAACCAAGTTGTAGATACATTGAATCAATTCATTTGATATGATCGGATGACTAAGCGCAATTGAGGGAAAACCTAATCAATAGGATTAAGAGACAAAACAAAGGCCTATATATTGATAAGTCTGTATGTTTATATAGATTTGTTGGTGAAGTAAATAGCTGAAGAGCTACCAAGAAGAATAGTGAAAGAGTTGAGTAACTAGTCAAGAGGAGAGACTAGTGAATTGATGAGTTGTTGGTGCCAGTAAGTTTCAGAGAGTGAACAAAGGACCTAATCAAGAAAAGCATAGTTGTAGAATCACAAGTCACAATAGTACATTGTTTCTTACTAACATTTGTAACATAAAATATCTTAACTGAGTGGACCTAACAATTCCTTTTGTAAATCCTTAAGAAAGGTAACATTCTAGGATGAATATTTAAGCCCTCTAACTAGGCCACTCCTAATAGGGTGAAGATCTTAACAGGTCTAAGTTAAATCCCTAATAGGGTCACATCTAACAAATGTGCATTGTAATATTTAACAATATTGGCTCTTAACTGAGCATACTTCATAAGGGTATTTATTTGTGGGTGAGGATTCCCACTGAGGGTTTTCCCAAACTAGGTTTACTCATTAAATATTTTGTTACATGTGATGCTTGATAAATGTGAATGTTATTCGCTTATGTTATAGGATTTTATCAAGTTTGTAAAGAGTTTACAAGTTTTGGTTTCCATTGTTATTTGAATCCGAGTTGAATCAGATGTTTAGATTTAAAGTATTAAGGTTCAATATTTTTTGATTCACCCCCTCTCTCAGTAAACCATATTTAGTAGGATAAACCAACAATTGGTATCAGAGCTAGTGCTTTGAGAAGATAAGTTTAAAGGTACTTGAGTTAAAGATCCAAAGATGTATAAGAGGGAAGCACCAAAGTTGAATAGGAACAAATTTTCTACATCGCAGAATAGAATGAGGCTTCACATATCTAGTATTGGAGATTATGCACTAGATCATCTTGACATGAGTACTCACCTACACTATTTGGTCTTTTAACACTTGAGCGGATAAGAGAAAGAAAAGAATACACACAAGTGTTGATAGAGATAACTTCTACCATCACTGACCTAGAGTTCAATAATTTAGAAGGTTGTACTACTACTAAGAAGATGTCGGATAGGCTTACACTAGTTTTGGGCGGAGATCAACATGTTCAGAAAGCTAAGGATGAAAGCTTAAGAGGAAATTTTGAATCAATGAAAATGAAAGGAGAAAATATTGTTGCTTACAACATAAGACTAAAGTAGATTGTGTTGGAAAAACTAAGAGGGGGGGGTGAATCAACGTTTAGCTAATTATTCAAATTCAAAAACTTAAACATAAATCAAATATACATCGAATGAAGCTTAACACAAGAACACATAACACTTGATATGATTATGGGGAAACCTTGATTAGAGGAAAACCCCGGTGGGAATTAGTACCCACAAATATTGTACTAGTATAATGAACCTATTAAAGTTCCTTTGCCCTATTAGGAGTAGTCTTTACAATGCAAGTACAATGACCTGGTTAAGGGTCTATCCCTGTTAGGAGTCTTTTACAAATAACCCTATTAAGGGTGAGGACTCATTTTCCAAGAGCTCACTTCTCAAAGAGAAAGAAGGCTACAACCTCTTGAGAATAGATATGCACTATATCCAAAAGTGAACTACTGTATGTGACACAGATGTCTGATTAGTTTCAGTTATGCACTTATGCTCTTAAATTATTTAAGGTCTCTATCTCATACTGATATCTTCATACTACTCTTCTATACATCTTCTCTAACTATTTCGACGACACTTCAAATGTATCTTTGCATTACATATATATGATTAATAATTTTTAATATATGATTACAAATTTAATACAACAATGTTTAATATATGATTACAAACTTAATACAATAGGTTATTATCCTTTACATAACAAAAGATTACACGCTAATAAAAATCATGACATCGGCTTCATACTCTATAAGCATAACAAAATACCATAGAGCTTAAGTCTGAATGTGCATATTCTGATGTGGTCGTACGCACGAGCGATGATGCCCTAATCGACTGCAAGTCACTGTTCTATTTTGTCTTCTGCACTTAGTCAATTTTCACTTCATAGTTTATTGTCAAAAATTCATATGACTTTCTTGCCATAATGACAACATAAAATAAGCCATATACTCTCTAGAATTCAACTTTCCAACAATATCCCCCTTTTTCATTAATGGCAACAAAGGAATGTGGCCAAGTTACTCAAAATTGACTAACACAAAAACTGTATATCATTATTCTTTATAATATATACTACTACCCATATATACACATATTCCTTGTATATTAATCCCCCTTTGACATTAATGACAAAGGTGTCAAAATTGTACATCTCTAGATACTTACTCCATATATACATCTAGATATACAACCTAAAGATTCTTTATCTCTTGCTGCCAGAATGCCTTCATTGCATCAACTGTCTAGAGATGGGTGCATAGAGAATAAGTGAGCTTCTCCATTTTTATCAGGTCCATGCAGGGACCTTGATCATATGTGACAATAGTGGCATCAATCTATTTGATGTTCTCATCCAGAACTGCTAAGGAGGGCTCTAGTGCATTTCTCGGTTGGGTCTGTCTAATTCTTATCTTATTAATCTCAAATTTTTCCTTCTCAATATTTTGAAGCTAGCCTTGATAGATACTATTGCAGATGTTCATGTCTTGCATGGATGTCTCAACTGATTTCCTAACACTGCCAACCAATATATCTGCCTCCTCTATCTTCTTGATATGTTCAGAGGTGAATTTCACCCTGTCCATGTAGTTGGCTATTACATTTCTACCTTTAGCTGCCAACTCTTTCAACATAGACTGACCAATCTTCAATAACTTTAAATCTAAGGAAAAATTATTTACTAGTTCATTCAACCTTTCCTTTTTGTACTCATCTTCTACAATTCTAGTAGCTAAGTCTACTAAGCTTGTAAAATGTGCTTTGAAGCTTGTTAGTATACTGTCTAAATCATCAACTGATTGAATTTTTGCTACTTTCTTGTCTATAGGTACCAGGTCATTTAGGATGTTTACTGATTCCAAGAAGAGAGGGTTTCTCATAACCTGTTTCTCTTTGGCTTTTTCCATGGCTAGGACACTGATCTTAATTAAATCCTCTTCTCCCCATGCATCTAGACTTGCTGAGTCAGGAGTTAAACTTGACAACAATGAGGTAGATGGTTGAATGGGTGGTGTGAATATGGTATTCTGACTAGTATCCATGCATTCACTTTTAACTGGGATCTCCATGACTGGCGTCTCATTGTTTTGATTATCTTCCTCTTTGTTCAAGTCTGTTGAATCTATAGAGGGAACTTTATCTTGTTGCAAAGATGTATCATCAGTGCATGCCTTCTCTGTCTCTTCTAAGTTTACAAATGCTTTTTCAACTTTATCCATATCATTATCAAAAGAAATCATAGATATCTTGATATCATCAATCACTATAGTATCCCCTAAATCTTTTGTTGTATTAGAGGCTATTGAGATTAAGGGCACTGAAACCTATGGACCTGTCTTAGGTGCATTCTGAATTACTGGTTCTGTAACTTGTTTAGGAGGAACTGGAGTTGTCTTGGTTGTAGGCGTCATTGATGGATACATATGTCTATCCAAAAATACCCACTCAAATTCTTTACGAGTCTCTTCACCGACCAGATCATACTCCTTGTTCATGATATAAAGAATTCTTGTTTTGGTTCTTAGTTGTGGATTTACTAAATCCAACAAAATGACTTTCTCATCATGCGAGCACAACGGGAGAAGACTATCCAATGTTTCTTCTCTTATCCTCATATCTTCTTCAATTGCTTGCCTCTTTAACATATCAAGTATGTTCCATACCTTGTCTGGTATGATAGTTTTGAGTTCCAATACTGTCCTTTTGAACTTAATCATGTGAGAGATGATCATAGAATGAATCTCTGATTTGTCTATCTCTTGATATTTGTCATATACATTTTTGAGATATTCTAGTCTTCCTTCATTGACAATTCTATTCCTTAAGACATTAAGACTAGGTCTGAAGCCTACCTCGGGAGGATCTTGTGTGTTCTTTTCCTTGCTCCTTGTATTTCTTGAGGATGGATGACTAGTGGGCGCTTACTTCCTTCCTCTAGAATTATTGCTAGGTACTGATGGTGGAGATGCTTCCAGATCAATGGTGGTTGATGGCACAGATGTATCTTCATTTGATTTCTTCTTCTTCTTGGGTGTATCATGAGTCTTTTCTATTTTTACTTCTATGGAAGTCTTCTTAAGTTCTTTGGCTATCTTAGCTTCGCTATCTCTGTCAAGATCTTCTTGTGTAACACCATGAAATTTTAGGATATTTGAGATAATCCTAGATGCCTTCCTTTTTTTCTCAGCACTGTATAAGATAGAATCAACTTGATTGTCTTTTCTCTATAAGTGCCCCATCTAGGTTCATTGGGATCCTTGGGTGCAGATAAGAGGACTTGTGCATAACCTTCCAAAACATGTTCTTTGATTTCATAACCAAGAGGGTGAATCCATTTTGTCCTGGGCTCAACTGCCTCCATCCAAGTATAGTCAGTCTCCACCATGAAGCATATGGTGTCTTTGTACTTCTCAACTATTTTCTCAGGTATCCTGAACCTCTTTTGCATCTTGATCCTGAATGTCTTGATGTCCATGTCCATATAATCCTTCACACTACTATCTGATGTGGCTTTTAGCTAAATCTGTGACATAGTGGGTTTGATTTTGTCTAGGTAGAGATTTGTAACCTTTCCTACTATGTGGAAGTAGAGATATATAATCAGTGAGCCAAACTTGAATATCTTGCTCTTGTCATGCTTAATAGCTCAGATGTTGTCAATCAATTGAGCATGCAATATCTCACATAGGTTGTACTGAGTATTATCATTCACCATTTTTGTTGCTGCTAAGATAGTAGTTGCAGATACACTATTTAATCTACTTGTGTGCTGAAATTTATAACCTAGTATTATTGTGACTAGCTTTATGTCATCTTTCTTGATGGGATCAACTGTCATACCGCACCTATCACTCTCAGATAAGCATGCTTTCTCAACTTGTTTCTTAACATCTTTACCAGTTGGAAGAATTGGTCCAGTCTTAGGGAGTCCAGTCATCTCATGAATTAGATCTACAGTGATGCAGATAGGAACCTCACCTATCTAGTATTAATCATCATGTATCCTAATCAATAATATCTTCACCCATTCTGGCTCATGAAAATCATGCACATTGGAATACTCAAAGATAGGGTTATCAGTGAGATGTGTGTATTCATCCTTGAATGTATAGTCTGGTTTCATTATAGAACCCATGAGAGAAGAAATGTTGTTGTCTCCAACTATTTCCTTCTTGTAATAAACATATGCGCGGATGTCTTCTACATGTATGAATCCAAGAAGAGTACTAGAGAATTCTCCTTCGATATCATCCAGTATGGACTTGAATGGATGCTTCTTAAAGAAAAATCTCTTCCTCTCAGTAATGTTGAATACAACAGGGGTTGGCATACTTACTTGCAATTAGGTTAAGTAGGGTTTCACAATGATTTTGAAATGACACAACTACTAGGATTCCATTCCAAATGTAATCTATTCACAAACCAACTAATCCTTCAAGCTATAGTGCTTTGATGCTTGATACTTATATGCTTTTTGAATGCTTCAATCTCAAATGCAAAGTAAGGTTTTTAAGATCTCTTTCCAATTTATATAAAGATCAATTGCATTTAATGCTCGTTGTCGTAAAGTGGTTTACAGAGAGAATTTCAAACTTTGTTCTGAATGAAGTAAATGAAATGGGTGAATGCATACAACCTTAATTCATGATTACATGCATGAATCTATAGGCGCATACTCAGAGGTGAGTATACCATCCACATAGGGGTTCAAAGCTGGAATAGCTCCCCCTAAGACCATGAGGGTCAACTATTCAGAAGTAGAAGGTGCATCCACTGAGGATGCATCTACTACCTTGTTCTCTTCATTATCCTTCTTTACTTCAACCCATATTTTATTTGAGTTAGCTTTAGCTTACACAAACTTAACTTCTCATGATTCTTCAAACAAAGACTTCTTGGGATTCTCTTGTCCTTTTGTCCTTGATCTGCAAAACCTTGAGATATGTCCAGCTTTCCACATGAGTGAAAAATGATATGAGGTATGATGTTATTTTTCATCATGTTGCATTGCTTGGCTATGTGTCCATTGTAGTTACATATCTGACATGTAATGTTTTGCAAGTTTCTTTGAGGTTGATTTCTTTGATTGAATTAAGTTTGATTCCTTTGGTTCAGTTGTGGCTGATTTCTTTGATTTGTTCTGCAATGAATAGCCCTATGAACAAACTTATTATAGGAGTAAAAGTAACCATTGAAGGGTCTTACACTCTTACAATCTCTTTCCAAGTGTCCATGCTTGTTACAGGCATAGAAAGTATGGTTGTGTGCCTTGTGCTTATCTTCTGCTTTAGTCTCTTCATGAATTTTAGTTTTCTTTTCTTCTAAAGATTATGTTTGAGCTTTCTTTCTTTCTTGTAATGAGTTGATCTCAATTTGAACAAAATTTTATTCCATACCAGTGATATCACCTTTTATCTTTTGTGCATAGAGGTGTGATTGAATCAGATCAGAGCTTGTGTGTAGTTTATCAATCTTGTCTTTTGCTCTTGATAATTCAAATGGAATTTTGTTTTTGATATTTTCCAATTCCAAGTATTTCATATTGGCTTGCATGAGTTCTTCATCCAACTATTTGTTTTCTTTGTTCTTCTCTTCAATAGTTGTTAAGCTATCAGTTAAGTGATCATTCAATTCTTCTATCTTATCTTTTAGATACATGTTCTCTTCAGTCAGTTTCAAATCATTGGTGGAGCAATCTTTTAGTTCTTTCCTTAGTTTCTTGATAAGCATATGTGAGCCATCAAATTTTAGTTTAAGTTCTTTATTTTATTTCTCAGATCTGTCTAGATCTTCAAGGGGTGCTTCAAGATTCTTTTTTATATGTTTGACTTCTACTGAATCCATGATCTCCTCAAGTGGTTAAACGTTTCTCTCTGAGGACCAGGCTCTGATACCAGTTGTTGGAAACACTAAGAGGGGGGGGTGAATCAGTGTTTAGATAATTATTCAAATTTAGCAAATTAAACATAAATCAAATATACATCCAATGAAGCTTAACACAAGAACACATAACACTTGATATGATTACGGGGAAACCTTGATTAGAGGAAAACCCCAGTGGGAATTAGTACCCACAAATATTGTACT
>MU225579.1:1293042-1306188 GCA_018584345.1 Thuja plicata | reverse complement strand
TTTACAAACAACCCTATTAGGGGTGAGGACTCACTGTCCAAGAGCTCACTACTCAAAGAGAAAGAAGGCTACAACCTCCTGAGAATAGATATGCACTATATCCAAAAGTGAACTGTTGTATGTGACATAGATATCTGATCAGTTCTAGTTATGTGCTTATGCTCTTAACTTATTTAAAGGCTATATCTCATACTGATATCTTCATACTACTCTACTATACATCTTCTTTGACTATTTTGATGATAATTCAAATGTATCTTTGTATTACATATATATATATATATATATATATATATTTATTTATTTATTTATTTATTTATGCCTGAATAGGCGCGACTACAAACAAGACCTTAGTCGACCAAAAAACATAATACATAATGCTTCCAAACATATTGGCTTAAGTGTGTTTACAATAATGTTTAATATATGATTACAAACTTAATACAATAGGTGCTTAGCCTTTACATAATAAAAGATTACATGCTAATCAAAATCATGACATCGGCTTCATACTCTATATTCTAAACTGCTAGTGTACTTGTTCATTCTGTAACTTGTCCGTACTGCCATCCTGTACCATGCATGTATAGAATAAGCATAACAATATACCATAGAGTTTAAGTATGAATGCACATATCTTGATGTGGTCGTACACACATGCGTTGATGCCCTGGTTGACTACAAGTCACTGTTCTGTTCTGTCTTCTGCACTTAGTCAATTTTTACTTCATAGTTTACCGTCAAAACTTCATATGGCTTTGTTACCATAATGACAACACAAAATATCTGGAAGTCAACTTGTCAATATATTTCTATTGTAATTAGAGGTGCTGGTGGAACCATTAATGAAGAAGATGTTAAACAAGAAATATACTTAGAACACTGCTACCTATCTATGCCATTTGTGTGTCTTATATTCAAGAACTGAGATCCATTCCATATATTGTTGTTACTTTGGGTGCTACAATCGGTAAGCTAACTTCTTTTGAGCTAAATGATTTTGATAATAGTTTGTCTGCTACTTCTAAGATTGAATTTGCATTCAAATAATCTTTGACTATTGGGAAGTCTAGAGATTCTAGATCTAGTGATGGATATGTGAGTAATGCTAGTGAAAGGTTTCATAGTTTAATATCTAAACTTGAACCAAGAAAAGTAAAAGCTTCTTTACAAAGTGAAGATTGGATGAAAGAAATGAAGGAAGAGATAGATCAAATTCAAAAGAATAATACATGGACTTTGGTACCAAGACCAAAAGATAAGAATGTAATCAGTACTAAGTGGATTTTCAGAAATAAGCTAAATGAGCATGGTAATGTAATCATAAACAAAGAAAGATTAGTTTGAAAAGTGTATACACAAAAAGAAGAAATTGACTATGGTGAAACTTTTGCACTTGTTTCTAGATTAGGAGAGAGGATTCTACTAGCATATGTGGCTTATAAGGGATTCAAAGTTTATCATATGGATATTAAGTATGCATTTCTCAATGGTATTCTTGAAGAGGAAGTATATATTAAACAAGCTGAAGGATTTGCTGAGAATACTAACCGAGACATGGTATACAAATTGCACAAAGCACTGTATGGCTTGAAACAAGCACACTCAACATGGTATGAGAGATTGCATTCATATCTAATCAAAATAGGATTTCAAAGAACTAGTGACAAAAATAATGTGTATCTGAAATGTGATAGTAATAACAAATTTTTAATTTCTTAGATATTTTTTTATGACATCATCTTTGGAGGCAATCACACATTATGCAGATCTTTTGTTGAGGAGATGAGAAAGGAGTTTGAAATGTGTATGATTGGAGCCATTAAGTTCTTTCTTGGACTTCAAATTCAAAAGGTAAAGGATGGGATCTATATTAAACAAGAAAAATATATTAAGGAGATCATAAAAATCTTTGGTATGGATGACTCAAAACTAGTTGGAACACTGATGGTCACTAAATGCAAGTTATCTAAAGAGGATGAGTCACAAGAAGTCAATGAGACACTCTACCAATCCATGATTGGTAAGTTGCAATATGTAGTGCATAACAAACCTGATATTGCTCATGCAGTAGGAATTGTTGGAAGGTTTTCTTCTGATCTGAAGGAAATACATATGTCTACAATTAAGAGAATTTTTAGATATCTGAAAGGCACTAAAGTTTTTCATCCTACTATACAATAAAGGAGGATACTTTGACTTAAAAGTTTATACTGATGTTGATTGGGCTGGAAACATTAATGAAAAAAAGAGTATTAGAGGAGGAGCTTTCTTTTTAGGAGAAAGATTAGTTACATGGCTAAGAAATAAACATAGTTGTATATCATAGTCTACTATTGATGTTGAGTATGTTGCTACAACTATGAGTTGTGCAAGTATTGTGTGGATCAAACAACTACTAGAAGGTATGCAAGAAGATATCACTTATCCAGTCACTATCTATTGTGACAATACAAGTGCTATAAACATATCAAAGAATCCAGTGATGCACTCAAAGATAAAGAACATATCTATCAAGTATCACTAATTGAGAGAGAAATTACAAGACAATCTTGTAATGTTGGAGTATGTGAATTCAAAAGAACATCTTGCTGATATTCACCAAGCCAATACTAAAGAATGATTTTGAGTATCTCAGAGGTAAATTAGGGGCCCTACCCCTATCGAACATTCATTAAATTCAAGAGGCATATTATATGAATTCTAGAACACATTAAAATATCTAAATTTTGAGTTGATGTTGAGTGATCACACTTTAGGTGATGTCTGAAGTTGTGAAAGGAATTATGTATACAAAGAGAAATTAATAGATTCAAGGTATGATTCACTACTTGAACAAGATTTCAGGAGCATGGATCTTTGGCATTGTTTTCAAAGAGGGAGAAGTATGTAATTGATGACTCTACAAGGAATAAGTAAGTACACAAGAGAAGTAGTTGATAAAGTATGTAATTGATTACTCCACAAGGGAGAAGTAAGCACAAGGGAGAAGTAAGTACAAGAGAGAAGTAAGTGATGAATAAAAGTAAAGGAGACTACATGTAAGAGGGAGATGTAACAAAAGGAAAAGAGGAAGAAAAAGCTAAGAGGGAGAAAAGACAGTACAAAGAGATTAGAGTATACCATCATCAATTGATAATGTTGCCACCAATGCCAAAGATGGAGATTGTTAACCAACTGGTGGTAATGGTGATGAAGACTAAGTTCAGAAGAATACAAGCAAGTAGAATGGTTAGATAAGTTGTTATTTTTTCATTGATGTTAAGAAATTGAATTTTGATTTATATTAAGTTGCCATATCAATCAGAGAGGAACTTAATTGGGAAAATAATAAAGATCATACAATGATAAGGAACTATTGGCATAATTGTTTTTACATAATATTTGATGTTGTTAAGTCGGTAAAGTAGAAAGGTCAAGTTGGTAAAGGGAACAACCTAGTTACCAAGAAATGAACTGTTTGTCGATCGAGCAAAGAAAAAATAGTCACCAAGAAAAGTTGTCAACCAAGCAAGGTTGGTAACCAAGCGAAGTTAGATACTGAGTGAAGATATTCACTGAAGTCACCAAGAACATAATAGAGAATGAACATAGATTGAATTCAAGGAGTAGAATGAATTTAATACAAAGGCACATAGATCAAGAAGTTTATAAGTATGAAATCAAAGTCTGTTGCAAGAACTACGGTCATGAAAAGTCAAGTTCAAAATTAGTAATGTAGATTAAGTGAGAAAAGAAAGTTGTGAGTTCCAAGAAAAAGTGCAAGTTATGAGGCACGGTTAACTGCTTAACTGAGTTGCAGATACAATGAATCAGTTCATTTGAGATGATTAGATGGCTGAGTGCAATTAAGGGAAAACCTAATCAATAGGATTAAGAGGAAAAAAAAAGGCCTATAGATTGATGAGTCTGTTAGGAATAATAGTCCACAAGCACAACTGAGGGGGGTGAATCATTTGTGAGACAGATTATTAAACATTAAACTTTATAAACCAAAACTTCAATTCAATGATAACACAGTAAATGCCAACACAATAACACAATCCTTTGTTGTCGAGGAAACCTTGTTAAAGGTAAAAACCTAGTGGAAATTAGCACCCATAAATAATGTACTAAGAGTATAGTATCCCTATTAAAATATTTAGCCCTGTTAAGAGCTTATTACAATATTACAGTACATAGTCCTTGTTAAAGGACAAACCCTGTTAGGAATCAAGAGTAACAATGGGCTCACTACCCAAGCACACTACCCAAAGAAGTTTAAACCTACCCTCAAGGATTTACAATCTGAACAAGTGTATATAAGAAATATACAATCCAGTGAACTATCTAATAGAAATTGTCTTTGGTTGGTTAGTTCCAATGAAGTCATATAATCGCAAACTATGCTCTACATCCAGTAGCCAATCAAGCTTCACAGCTTCCACACTTTATTGTCTTTTCAAGTACCTTCTCATCACACATCTATGTTTTCAAAAGAAAAGTTCTCTCATATATACCTTATTACAATAATTGATTAGGTTAGCCAATTAAGCTTTCCCAATATACAAATAATTATTTAACCCCTTGTTAAGATACACACGGTACCTAAAAAAATTAAACATCAATTACAATACATCATATATAATCCAAGATATGAAATCCACACTCACAATCCATAATGCATGCTACATCTCTGAAGTCGACCCCAAATAGGTCTCCTCCAGAATACATGCCACAGCTGACATCACCAAAAATCACATGACTTGCAATCAAGAAAAAACATTCCTCAATATATGCCTTCTATAAACTCTTAAGCTTGCATAACCTGAATCATCATCACCTGTAAGATATCCCCAAAATACAGAGACTCGCTCTGTCAAGCGTCACTATCACAGTCCAAAAACTAGTCTTCACTAAAACAACTGCAACAACTCCAATATGCAATATTCAGCCAGGCGCCCTTAGAAATAATATCATCACACATCCTTCTACATATCATCATATTCTCTCATTCAGATTAAACCGTATAATATCTGTACACTTCTGTCAGTCATCATACAATAGTAATAACCAAGTTCTCTCAACATAAACATATGTTGACATTAGTGACAAAACATGAATGCAAACAACATCAGTAGTGCCCAATTCAAATATCATCCAAAAATATCCCCCTTTGGCATTGATGGCAACATATGGGAAAATCCATCAACCCAAAAGTACTTTCTCTCAATACAATCTTCTCAATATCCTCAACACAATTCTCCCTAAAATAGTAAGGATTTTCACGTAGAATCTCTCCCCCTTTGATAACAATGGTAAAGGGTGCCATAAATATTCTTTATTCCTCTGTAAGGTATAGCTTTTTAAAATCTTCATGTCTAGCATCCAGGTGAAAAATCACCCAAATGTGCTCTATAGTGTTCTTGTGATCACTCCCCATGAGGATTAGATCCATACATCAAGTCTAGAAAATGATATAGCTCTAAAAGCCATTGGATTGATGCATGCTTGCATCAATTAATTACCATAGGGACAGGCTCTCACCCCAAGCATGCTTCTAAGATACTCAAAAGAGTCTTTTGGCAAAGGTTTTGTAAATATATCTGCTATTTATTCCTTTGAGATAACATACTCCAGTCTAATCTCTTTCTCTGCTACCTTGTCTCTCAAGAAATGATACTTAATAGAAATATGTTTAGTCTTTGAATGCACTACATGATTCTTTGACATATTCACTATGATAGTGTTATCACAATGGATAACCACTGGCTCTTCAAAAATTATTCCAATGTCCTTCAGCATTTATTTAATCCAAACAACTTATGTACAATTTATAGCAGCAACAACATACTCAGATTCAACAGTAGACTGAGAAATACAGTCTTTCTTCTTACTTAACCATGAAACTAGCCTTTTTCCAAGGAAAAATGCTCCACCACTTTTTCTCTTTCTATCTTTTGACAGGACTTTGTGATCGGCTCCACCAACAAAGGTAAGTTGTCACCGGGTACCTGGGTACCAGCCAACTCTGCCTAAAGAGGTTTACCAAAGAATAAATTCTCCTAGCCTCAAAGCACCTGGTAGTCGGGTCTCGATAGTGTAGGGGAGATAAGTTGGGCAGGTGACTGTTGTTTGAGGGGATACCTGCTTTTTCCTCATCTTCTTAGGGATTTCAAAAGGGATGGGGTTTGCTGTAAGCATTTGGATTATCAAAGAAAACTCAAAAGATCGATCAAGGTTAGATAAGTATTTCTACCTATAGCTATGAAATATGTATTAAAACATCAAACAACGCTTGAATGCAAGAAACTACACTAAATATCGAATACAAAACAAACCAGCGATTCAGATGCATTAAATAGCAAGGGGAGATAAGATCATTAATCTAAACTAAAACATAAGAGTAGAGGACATAAGAAAACATACTACACAAAATATGGTTGCTAATTTCAGAGATCAGAAAAACACAACACATGGCCATAAGATATTCCTCCTTCTTTCATTAACTTGAAAAAATTTCTAGCATCACTAGCGAGTACATTCATGACTCCAAGGGAGCATTCTAAGATACTGAGAACAACTGAGCATTGAGCTCCTAAGAACAACTAAGAATAAAATGTGAATTGCAAAGAACTCAAAAATGGTATGCTTCTATTACTTTCTAGACTACAAAATAATCAATTTTAATGACCATTGTTATGGCATCAGACTTCTTATTTATACACAAATTTGACCTAAAACTTAACCTAATCCAACTGTACACTTTCCAAATATAATACATTATCTATGGCCGGTACCACCTGCACCACTTACAATCACCTTGAGATGCACAGAGGTCTGAAAAGATAGGAGAAGAAGATAAGAGGAGAAATCTAGAAAAATCAGCCTAGAGAAGAGATTTGAGGTGCTTATGGAATAAATATACTTGTCCCAGTAACCTAGGATACATGCCTCATAAATGGAAATTGTGGCTCCCTTTCTTCGATATGCACCAAGTAGTTAATGTGGGAGTGACACCTCAGGGGAATCATCTATCAGAACCATCTCCTCCATCTAACATTTCCTATCTAGATCACCTACCTTCTGACCCTTATTAACTACTTGACAATGATCGATCGGCTCTGGGGAACCCTGATGCAGATTGTTGTGAATGAATACAAAACTTTGGACCTAGAATTCTAGAGTCTAGGAGCTTACACTCAAAGAATAATGAATTTGCAAAAATTTTCCCTATTGGAAAAAATCTCCGGAGTCGGGCAGACTTTACTATTCCTTGTTCTTTTTAAAGGCCTCCAAAATCTAGAGGATCCCTTGCTCGTCAACCTCTTTGATGTAGTCCTAGTGGGCGTTGATAGCCCTGAATTTCACATCAACATCATTGGCCCCCTCCTTTAATTATGTAGCTACCTTTGCTACGTTGTGGGCCCAGATCATCATTTTGGTTAGACACAACATTTTCCCTCCATAAAAATCCCTAGAGGATTGGTACTGCGACTCCATCAACTCATCAAATTTGCTCAATACCAAATCCTCTGGAGCGCACATCCCAGTGGTGAAGGGATCAACTTGTGAAACCCTTGTTACAAATGTCATATATGAATTAAAAGAATTTCATACTACTGAGATTTATCTTTAAGGGTCGCTATCAATTTCTTTCTCACCTCAACTCTGAGACCAAGTATGGAGTGTTGGGCCCCGAGGAACCCAAAGGGTTCATCTCCCAAAATACCTATTTTTGTGATGGCTTCCTCTATGAATTTCATTATTTCCTCTAGTTTGGACCTCCATTCTTCATACTTTTCCATTTTGTCCTCCCATAGGGAGACGATGCCATTCACCTGGCCCAAGATGTTATTGGCATGATAGAGGTATGGGAGTGTCGCTATCAGGAACTTCCTTATGGCTATGACCTGCTTAGTGACCCACCCATCGATAGCTTGTGCCTTCTTCTTCATGGCCCTTAGAGTATCAATGTCACCTTGTGAGAGTGGTGTTCCAGATGTGGAGGCTTCCAGATGGATCATAGCCAATGGTTATGTTAATTCTACAAGAAGCCCGAGGAGATTTACATTCTTTTCTTTTTCCTCCATCTTTTGTGCCTATTTGTCGTATTGGGCCTCAATTTCCCAAGTAGGAACTCTCCCTATTTATTTCTCCTCCCATGAGGAACTTTTATGATTGTATATCCTTTAGCTCTTACTACTGTCACTTCTACATTTGGGGGAGGTATTGCTACCACTACAACAGTACTTCCTCCTGGACCAGTCTGAAGGGTATGGAGGGTCTGGGACTTCTTAGGATTCTGAGCCTCTTGGTTGTGGGCCATAATTTTAGCCAGAGAGAGGGGAACTCTTGCTTCTACCAGGGCCTTCCTTTTTCTTGACTCTACCAGCCACTGTGGTGGTGGGGGTGGTCTTATGGCTAGGTCTTGGATACTGGGGTTTTCCTCAGGGGTTGGCCGCACTTCCTTGGTATCTATAGTCTCTGTGGACTCTTTTTCTCCGCTCCCACGATTTCCTATTTCTCCCACCTTGGTGGCATTTTCATCTGTGTTGTCAAGGACCCCACCTTCCCTAGCACCAATAGAATTTGTATCCATATCTCCAAGGTTCTCCCCCATGTCTTGTTGTTGCTGAATTTATTTGGTGTTATCCACTAGGACATTCTCCTCCAAGGGAACATCTTCTGGAAGGGGAAAAGGTGTCTGGCCTAGATATTTCTATTGCACTACAAAGATCACTTGGATGAATGTCACATTCTGGGGTAATGGGTCACCTAGAGTAACTAGAGGCATTTGGATCATGATGACTGGGGGTAGGGTTTCTCCTAAAGGTCCAATTTCCCCAGCCATTATCAGCTACTCATCTTGTGTTTTCCTTTTCTCTGTCTCAGTCCCCACGATTGGTGTTTCTTCCATACTTGGTATATTTACCAATTCTTTTTCCTGCTCCCAGACTTCTTCTTCTAGGGCAATTTCTTTTTCTTGACTTTCCCCCTCCCTGGGGGATATTTTTTGCCTCTTGCATGGAAATTTCTTCCACTACCCACTCTACATTTTCCTACAAATTTACCAAGTCCTCAGCCTGGAATATATCATCAATATTTTCATGGGGAGGGGAGGCCTCTAGTTGATTCTCTTCTTCTGGGAAGGAAGGGATTACCTCCACTGGAATATTGTTTGATATTTCAAGGTCTACATCTGTGCTCTTTGGAGGGGGATTTATTCTTGGCTTCTTCCACCTTGTTTGTAGTGGGACCCCAAGGTCCAGGATAGGTGCACTTTCATCTTTTGTATTTACCACCTTGCTCATAAGTGTTACAAGTGATGGTGAGCCTGAGGGAAGGGTGGATCCTATTAGAGTGACTGGGAGACTGAGAGAAATCTTCACGCTTATTGTTTCACCCAGCTGGTAGGATGACTCAAGATAGGTGTGGAGTTTTTCTATAATTGGGGGCAGAACTAAGGATGGGATCTGGGTTGGGGTGCTCTCCTTTTCTTTCCCCTTATCCCTAATCTATCTGGCCACTACAGAGGCCGAAGTGGACCCCCACAAAATTGGACCCCGGTGGGTACTTTTCTTGCATACATGTGCAAAATATTCATGACTGTGTTGTACGATGCCTTGGGTGACATCCTCAATTTTCAAAATCTCTGGGGTGTCCCAATCCACTAGAGGGAGATCCATTTTATCAATCCGCTATAATTTGAATGATGCATCCTCAATGGACCCAGTATCTGAAAAGTCCTTGGGAAAGGTCTGAAGTTTGAGGCACTTCATCATCCCTTTTTTCATCCTCACATACTTTTGACCCTAGACATCAAATTCATCTTGGAAATCTTCCCAAAAATCCTCCAAGTGAGGCTCATGGGGCATTGACACCCAGGGCAATGACGTGTTTATCTTAGTGAGTGGGTCAAAATTGTTCCTTTCTAGGTAGAGCTTGACTAGTCCTTGACTCTTTAACTCATTATCAGCCTCTTTGGCCATTGCAAGGCTACAAGAATAATTCTCACAAGTGATCGAGAACGGGATGGAGGTAACTTTCTTCACTCCATATAATGCATGGAGCTCTAGGATTTTCCTACAAAACTCCATCAAAATCATTTTCTCTTTTTCTCCTTCCTTTTTTTATTTTCTTGCATTACCAAAGACTCTTTTTCTCTTTATGAGAGATATAGGTTTGTCTCTTTGTGGAAAAAAGTCTTTCATTCATTATCTTATCCCCATAATGATTGGGTAATAGGTAGGGCTTGCCAGAGAAGTCGGTCACCCAAATGTAAGAATGTTGATGAAATTGAATAAAATAATTGCTGTATGTACTCACCAAGGCCATAGCCTCCTTTGACAGCTGGCAACCAGCATCCTGAGATGGTTTCAAAATGTTGAAGTAAATGAAGGTATCATTTACTTAGAAAAATTGGGAAATTTGGCTTCCCATAGAATTTGGGGAAAATAATCCCAAGGAACACTCTAGTTGGGCCCGGTCCCAAGGATGCCCACTATAACTAAACCCCAAATTTTAGGTATTTTTTGTGTCGATTCCCATTAAACATACGAATTCATGTAGAAATTTGATGTCCTGCTGACATTGTTCAACTAAAAATCTACATGATTGGCAACAATGGTTGCCTAGTCAAAATTCTGACCGTTGGTGGTGATGTCATACAAAAAATAATACATCCATGCTGAGAAATCTTGGGCATGAGATTCCTCAAAGACCTAGCATAGAAAGATGATCCCCACCTATATATTATCTTTAAGCTCTATGTGGGGGATCCCCAACTTCAACTTCTTGTAGTCCTTCCTCAGGGTCTTCAACCAGTGGGCGTTGAGGTGCTTTCTGGAAGCCTATTGCATGTTAGTGAACTATTTTAGTGATGTGGTGTGGGAGATGACAATAGAATTAGAAAACTGGGGGATTCTCAGTCCTGAAGCCAAAGTCGCAGCATCGGGAGATACTAGGGGTATTGGGTAGCCCGTTGGAAGGGGAGCAGCAAGTATAACAACCCAGATAGTGGTCTTGTAATGTTTGGCTAGATTTAGGATCAACTCTAGGGCATGCAAAGTAAGGGAAGTAGGCGGCTTTGATTATGCTGGAGGTGGCCATGTTCTTCGCCATACTGTATCAAGCAAAATGTTGGGTGAACATTGTTCTGACTAGGCCCTATAATTTGACCCATGATCTGACCTCAATGTTGGTGATCAACTGTAATTTAGAATCCACCTTGGATCCTATGAGCACACCATCCCTTGGATATTTGGATGTGAGCAGAAGCTTTTCTAGTGCCCTCTTAGCCCTTCACTTTGTGGCCACTCTTGTTGAGGTGGTTGGAAGTTCTAGACTTCTGAGAGGGGAAGCTCACACATGTTGATTGATGATTGTTGATAACCTGCAAGACTAGACAACCATTAATACAAGTAAATAAATAAAATAATTTTCTGAGTTCTAGATATTTCATTGCCATTGGGCACCTATTCTCAAAAAGATGTTAGCTTGCATCAAATCTCAAAAATGTAATAAATAATGGCTTACTTTGAATTTGATCAACACCCAGGGGTTCCAGGGGTTCTGGTTCATGTGACAAATGTGATGAAGGTCATGGGATTACATGGGACCCAGAGTTTGGAGAAACTAGTTGTTATTGAAATGACTGTGTAGTGAGTTGTACTAGGCTGACATGGGTTGTCACATGGTCGTGCAATACATGGAGTAATGGAATTTTAAGGTGACATATGTCTTGACCTAGATGGAATGAATTCCACTTGGGACATTTTAAATGCTCACGCGTGGGGGAATTTAATCCTGCCATCAATATTGAAGAGACAGAAGGAGAGAGAAAGGTTGCAACTCGAACATGCAAGGTGTCAATTCAAATCCAGCAAGAACTAGGTGGGAGAGCTCAAATTTGGGTACACAATGCAAAGGGCATGGTGAGCTCACCACAGGAAAGTTTGAATGTGATGTAATATACAAACTATACATGCAACTTTATAGAAAACTACACAGACTGCATGCCATACACATTATTTACATAGAAAGCCAAAGAATGGAAAAATTTATAGCAAACACAACTAACTAACCTACAAACTACCAACCACTTGTAGGAATTTACAACCATTTACACTATTCTATAACTATCAACTAACTTACATTATTTACGGAGATTTACATAAAAACCTATATTATCTGCAAATGTACATAATATACAGTGCATGGAAGGCGAACAACCTTCCTACAAATCCATCCTACCAACGGGAGGTGACAATGAAGATAAAAGACAGAAATAAAACAAAGTGAAAGAAAAAATAGAAATGAAAGAACAAAGCAAACAAAAAGAAACAAGGAGAATGGTAGGAAAGACCTACCAAAAAATGAGAGAATGTAGGAGGAAGGGCACGGGAGGTGCTCTATGAATGAATAGATTCATGAACCACGAACACATCGAAGACCCTGCAGGATAACTGTATGTGGTAAATTTGGCCTTGTTAATTCACCACACACTTCAACATAGTCCTTCTTCACCAGGTACACACAAGACTAAATATGAGATTATTCATCTTGTCTGCCTGCATGATTCGACCTGTTGCCTTCTATCCAGACGGGGTTTTTGAAATTGCTCTCAGAACAAGAGTCTCACAACCATGGACCAATCTAGGAATCAAGGATTTATCATGATAAATGCAATACAGTGCAATATTATGCTAAGAAATGAGAGATATGAGATAATCTAAGACATGATGATCAATGCAATTATTCTAGAAATTGAAGTTATTCTATCGCAAAAATGATATTATTCTATATGAAGCTATGACAATAGTTCAATATTCTAACAATGCATATTTTCTTCAGAAATTCAGGGGGGGATTTCAGAAAGTAATCGGGGGTTTTGAAAGAAAAATGAGAGTTCTTTTATAGACTCAGAGATGATTAGAATAGAAACTTTCCTCTTTGAAATAAAACAGATAGAAAAGCTAGTTTAAAACAGAAAGCTTTATTCAAAAGAAAACAATAAATTGTTTTCTTCCTGCTTTAATTGTTTTCTTTCTTTGATTTAATCTTGTTTTATTTGAATTAAATTGTTTTCTTTCTCTTTAAAGCACAATTAATTCAAAGTTTCCATTTCTGAATAAAAGAAAGATTTTTGATAGAATATTCAATTAA